>UESW01002785.1:0-16512 GCA_900491605.1 Calamus simplicifolius | reverse complement strand
CTCGGTCACCGAAGGAACATCTACCATCTGGGGACTAGGGGCTAAATGATAGCAAGGTCTGACCGAGTCCACTTCTCCAGCATCACGCCGACCCCCTGCTCGGTAGGGAACTGTACTAACAAGCGCTTGGTAGATATAATTGCATCCAATGTGTTCAAGCCAGGACGACCAAGAATGGCGTTATAAGCCAAGGGAACCTGAACCATCAGAAAATCCATCATAACCGTGCTTTGACACGGTGGCGAACCCGCCGTAGTTGGCAGAGTAATCTCGCCCTCCACCCGGATAGAGTCTCCAGTAAAACCAACCAGAGGGATGGCTACGGGCCGAAGAGAATCCAGAGATAGACTCATCCGAAGAAATGCATCATAGGTAAGCACATTAGCGGAGCTCCCGCTGTCTATTAAGATTCTTTTCACAGGATGCCTAGCGATCGTCATTGAGACAACGACGCTATCATCCTTTACAGTATTACCCCCCTGCTACACTTCCCTCAGGAAGGGTTACATCATTTAACACTTCTGCTCCCTTGGTCTCTTGGAAGATGAAGCCTTTCCACGAGAGATCATGCCCACCATCTTTTCTGTTGGGGTGTTGTCGATGCTAGCTTGAGCAGGAGGAGGTCCCATCAGAGCCGGCACCGGAGGAACTTCCTTTTTCTGCACATATTGCCCCAGATAGCCCCTTTGAATCAGCTCTTCGATGGCCTGCTTCAAATTCCGACATTCTTCAGTATCGTGGCCATAATCCCTATGGAAACGGCAGTAGCGACTTCTGTCACGGGCAGTACCCTTCTTCACGGGGGCGGACGCCGCAAATAAGGCTCGTTTTCAATCTCCATAAGGATATGACTTCGAGGTGCCAAGAGGGGTGTAAGATGGTCCTCCCTGGGAACTTAATTCTTGCGGCGATCAGTAGGTCGATGCAAGAGCTCAGGCTTCTTGAGGGGAGGTCCGACCAATTCCGGGCGAGCGGGTCTTTTGCTAGCCCTCCCCTGCACACCTCTCCTGGATGAATTAGCTTCGTCGGCGCGGATGTACTTCTGCGCGCGGCTCAGGAGATCGGCGTAAGAAGAAGGAGGCTTTTTATCAAGAGAGTAAGTAAAACGGGAGGGTCGGAGCCCCCGCTTTAGAGCTAGAGTGGCCACAGCGTCCTCAAGATGATAAACCTCCAAGGCCGCCACCTTGAAGCGGGTTACAAAATCCTTCAAGGATTCTCCTTCCTGCTGTTGCACTGAGAATAGGCTGTCTGCCACCCGAGGAATTTTTCGACAGGCGTCGAAGTGAGCCAGAAAAGACCTCTCTAACTGCCGAAAAGAGTCGATACTTCGTGAGGGTAGACGAGAATACCAGACACGAGCCGCCTTGCGGAGGGTGGCCGGGAAGGCAATGCATAAGAGGGCGTCTGTTGCCCCCTGGACCTGCATGATAGCTTTATAGCTTTCCAAATGATCTAGGGGATCAGTGGTGCCGTCATAGGGATCAAGCTGAGGAAATCGAAACCTCCTTGGAATGGGTTCTCCCATGATACGCCGAGAAAGAGGAGGGCGGGCATCATAATCTGATCCTGGCTGGTTATTGATTCTTTGACTGAGTTCTTCCAGCCGACGGTCTTGCTCTTCAAGGCGCCTTTCCATTCTGTCGGTCACGCCTCCTTCAGCCGGTTCAGGAGAACTGGAAGGAGTTCGATGGCGCCATCGACGATGCCCCGCATAAGGTTCCTTTTCCCGTCGCCGATCGGTAAGCAGACCGTCGGGGGAATGGGATAAGGAGCGGGAACCGTCTCGGAGACTCTGGGACCGCCGCCTTCCTGGAGAATAAGAACGGAGAGGCCTCGTCGGAGGAGATCTCCTTCGAGCTGACTGTCGGCTAACAGGAGTAGCCGACCTAGGCGATAGAGGCCGCTCGAGCCGCTGTGGAATCCCTTGAGAGTGTCGTTCTTGCAACTGCTGAACCATCCCCACGAGAGTCTGGACCTGCTGAGTGAGGATCAGCAATTGGTCTTGGGGAACAGCCGGAGTCGGTAGTGGTGAGGAAGAAGCCGGAGGGGTCGACTTCACCGGCCGAGAAGGGCCAAGAGGCGCGAGATCATCATTGGGTGGCGAAGGATGCCCCCCAGACCAATCAGTAGGATCTTCTTCCAGAGATCTGGAACTCATCTTTGTGGAATCGTAGAACAGGCGTGTCTCACTGCTCCGACGATAAGCCTCCCCCTACCTGGCGCGCCAATCTGTTGATGCTGGATCACCAGATTATTTGTTTAGGGTTTCTTCTTTCAGATCTCTCTCTTTTTCTTTTTCTTTCTTTTGAAGGAAGAAGTCCCCCCACCCTCCTCCTTCCTCTCCCTTTTTATCCTCCTTTTATTATTATTTATCTTTCTCTTTTTTTCTCTCATTATCCTGGATGTCCACGTGTAGGATAAGTGTTCATCTTGCATTACGTGGTCAATCAGTGACAATGCTTAATAAGGATATTAAGAAACTTGCTCATGAAGGAATCCTTTTTCATGATGATCTTGGTTATCCCAAAGGAATGTCAGAGGTAGTGGAGACGTCAGAGTGAGGGAAAAGGGATCTGGCTCCAAAATAGAGGTTCAGTGTCCCCTTTTGGGTATTTGTCTTATGCGGACCATTTAAGGCGTGATGTTTTTAGCATTTCTCGATTTCTGTTCCGAATATGACGGCTTATCTTGTTTAATGGTTCTGACGTGGGGATTATTCTTAAACCGAGGGATCGCCTGAGGCTGGGTGCTGCCTAGACCTTTGGAGGCCGCCCAAGCTCTAGGGGCCGCCTAGAATAGGGGGCCGCCCAAGACTGGGGGCCGCCCAGGACTGGGGGCCGTCCAAGTTCTAGGGGCCGCCTAGACTCGGAGGCCGCCTAGACTTTGGAGGCCGCCCAAGACTGGGGGCCGCTCAAGATTGGGGGCCGTCCGAGATTGGGGGCCGTCCAAGTTCTAGGGGCCGCCTAGACTCTGGAGGCCGCCCAAGACTGGGGGGCCGCCCAGGACTGGGGGCCGCCCAAGATTGGGGGCCGTCCAAGCTCTAGGGGCCGCCTAGGATCGGAGGCCGCCCAAGACTGGGGGCCGCCCAGGACTGGGGGCCGCCCAAGATTGGGGGGCCGCCCAGGACTGGGGGCCGCCCAGAATAGGGGGCCGCCCAAGACTGGGGGCCGCCCAGGACTGGGGGCCGCCTAGACTCCGGAGGCCGCCCAAGACTCTAGGGGCCGCCTAGACTCTGGAGGCCGCCCAAGACTGGTGGGGCCGCCCAGGACCGGGGGCCGCCCAGGATAGGGGGCCGTCCAAGTTCTAAAGCCGCCTAGACTCTGGAGGCCGCCCAAGACTGGGGGGCCGCCCAGGACCGGGGGCCGCCCAGGATAGGGGGCCGTCCAAGCTCTAGGAGCCGCCTAGACTCTGGAGGCCGCCCAAGCTCTAGGGGCCGCCCAGACTCTGGAGGCCGCCCAAGACTGGGGGGGCCGCCCAGGACAGGGGGCCGTCCAAGCTGCCTTTTATTTATTTAGTTTAACTATTTTGCACATTATCCATATCATAAACCAATCGACCTTCTTTATTAACTCTCTTTGCCTTTATCGTGAGATAAGTAGAAGAACTTAAGTTGCCCATATTTTTAAATTACAATATAGCTCAAAAAAATTATATTTCATCTTACAATGTCGTAGTCAACTCATAGAAGGTTTTTTAAAATTTATTTTTATATAATCTCTTACGATATCTCAAGAGGCTCCTTTCTTTTCAATGCCCCTTTATTTCAAACGTGGAAAAGACCTCTCTACGTCTTTAATAAATTAGGCCTAATTATGTTTTAATTAAATTCTATTCGAAAGTCACACCAATGATTTAAGGTAAGTAGGGTAAGTTAATCCACTAAAGTTTGAAATATATTTATCTATCCGCATCAATAAAATCTCCTGGAAAGGATGCAAACTGTTTAATTTCTTCTGCTCGCACAATGATCAGAAAGAAAGAGAAAGAAGCAAAGTGAACCCGCTAGCACCTCGTTCTCTTTCCGTCTCTCTCTCTCCTTCCCCTGCCCCCTCAAAACCCTAACCCCAACCCTAAAAAATAAAAATAAAAATAAAGAAATCTCTCCCCTTTTTCCTGCGTCCCCCACCTCAAGGTCCCCCCTCCCAGTAAAAAGCCAAAGCTGGCAGCAGAGGTGAAATTTTCGGACCCCTCTGTTGTCGCCTTCCCACCACTCCCTCCGCCTATCTCTATCTCTCACCAGCCAACAAGCATCATCGAACCGAACATGAGGCGATAAAAGTGGAGAAAAACATAGAGATTATTTAGATAAATTAAAAAAACAAATCTTAGATCTAACTAAAAGAGACGGAGGAGGAGTTATGTAGTACCCGGTTCATATGAACCAGGTTCAGGACTTGGTCCTGTGCTGTCCGACGCTTCGCTCTCAGTGAAGCGCTTCGGTTTCCGGACCCCCTTAAACTGAAGCATTGCACGGGGGGATTAAATATGTGATGGAGGGAGACTCCCTCCATCATCCTGGCATCCGTTTCCATCAGGTAATCCCCTGGCCTCCAGAGAGAGAGAGAGAGAGAGCGTGAGAGATAGAGAGAGCACGAGAGACAGAGAGAGAGCGAGAGCGAGAGAGAGGGAGGCCGGCCGAATCCCTGGTTCAGGCCCGGCAGCGTGCTCGCCGCCTCGCCGGGCCTGAGCTTTGGCCGGCGACCCTGCCGGCACCGGGGGAGGTGTCCGACGGGGTGGTGGTGGAGAGAGAGAGAGAGAGAGGGCCAATCGGCCCTTCTCTCGCGCGGTGGCAGCTTCCGCTGGTTGGTTCGGGCCCGGCAGCGTGCTCGCCGCCTCGCCGGGCCTGAGCTTTGGCTTGTCGCCTCCACCGGCATCGGGCGTGCATCCGGTGGAGGTCCGGCCGGCCAAGGTGGCCGGCCGTGCCGCCGGCACAGCGATGTGCCGCGCGGATGAGAGAGAAAAAGAGAGAAATTGAGAGGGAGAGGAGGGGATTGGTGGCCGGCCGCGGCGGCGGCCGGCTCTGGCCCGGCCACCGGCGGCCGGGCCGCCCTCAATTTGGTCGGCGGCGGCCCTGGCCGCCGGCGAGGAACCCATCCCCTGTTCGGTGAAATAGGGGATCGGGATCGGGTGGGTTGTGATGAACTGGGCCGGCCGGTTCAGGGCCTTTTGGGCCGTGCAGCGATGAGATTTGGGCTGGTTTTTGGGCCCCGTAATGGGCCGGTATTATCAAAATAATTATATGGCTAGAATCTGGGTGAATTCTAGTTTCTTGGGTATTTTTACTTCCCCAATTGGGTATGTATAGTGGGAGATATTCGAGCCCAAAGTTGGGCCCGTGATCTAGTCTGGATAGAATTCTAAGGGTCATTTTAATATTCTTTTCTAATAAATTAATTGTGTAAAATGATCCTGTAGGTGCTCAGACATCTGACTAGCTGATATATATATACCTGTTGGATTGCGTACTGATGTAAGTAAGCTAGTTATCAGTATTTAATAAATTATTTTATTCATTATATGAATATTTAATTGTAAATTATATTGTGACATGAAGAATTGTTGTGGCTAAATTGTAAGTAGATGAGTACATTGTTGTTTATGTGCTATGATTGAGAATGATTTCATATGTGGATGCTATGCATGAGAGATGCAGTTATTATTACATTGATGTGATATTTTACATGCAATTGTTAAATAAGTATAATCCACTGTTTATGCAATATAAAGATGTTATTGATATGTTTGTGCATGATGTGAGGTACTGTTATGTGTTGCCGCAGTTCTCCTTTATCATGTCATACCACACACACATCTAGAGGATGTGTTCTGATGATTTATGCCACACACACATCTAGAGGATGTGTTTTGATGATTTATGCCACATACACGTCTAGAGGATGTGTTCTGTTTATTTATGCCATTCACACGTCTAGAGGATGTGTTCTGCTTGGTTCGAGATGACATCACAAATCTAGAGGATGTGTTCTGAGTTACTATGAGGTGGCATCACACATCTAGAGGATGTGTTCTGCTTGGTTCGAGGTGGCATCACACATATAGAGTATGTGTTCTGGTGGATTATGATATGGCGTGACCCTGGTATCTAGACCCTTTCAGTAGGGGGATACTTGTTGGTACACGATTGAGATATTGCAGGGCTGTGGGTCACATTTGCAGCTACCATTGAGTGTATAAACAGTGGGTTTACTTACATTGCATGTTTGAGTATTTGTGATATGTTTAAGCATGCAGATCATTTATGTGCTTATAGATTGTTATGCTATGAATTGACTGTATAACGTGGCTTATTTATCGAGTGTAAGCTCATAAAAATCTTACAATGTTTTTGTCAGAGCCACGAGATTGAAGATGGATGATTGGGGGTGATGGATCTTCTATTGAATAAATCAAGACCCATTATTTTGTTGTAACCCCAGTACTACTTATGTGTAGGGCTTGATGCCCAAACTTTATTATTGTGGTGTGTATAGGTTTGTAACCCAAAACTTTTAGTATTCAGTGATGTATTTGGCTTGGTTTATATATAATAGTGTTATGTGTGAAAAATTTTGTGACGCCTTGCGTGCCCGGCACGCGGCGGGTTGTCACCCTAGCCCGATATTTGGGTCTGGGGCATGACAGCTTTAGTGGTATCAGAGCCTGGTTTATGACACTAGGGACACAGACATATTGACATGATAACACGTAGAGAACATATTTTGATGACATTATACTTAGAGACACCTGACACTTTAGTTTATGATGATATTAACCACATCTAATTTAACAGGAAATAGTTATGGCTCGCCGTACTAGGAGCCAACAGTATGAGGAGGACTCTCTGGCCGGTAATGCTGATCAGCCGGTGGGTCAAGGAACTACTGGAGGTATGGCCCCTACCAACCCAGTAGGAACTGAGCACCAGTGATTCCAGTCCGAGATGCTTCAAGCTCTCTCGGGTATGGCGCAGTCTATGCGGGACATGCAGCATCAGATCCAGCAGGCTTTGACCGCTCAGTCTGCACCCCCTTCTGCTCCGACACAGACTACCCTTCCTGTTCCGTAGTTGCAGCCAACCTTACCCACTCAATCAGCACCGCCGATCCAGTCTGGTTTATCTCAATCTTGGGTGAGGAACGGCCGCAGCTTTGCAGGTTTCAAGAAGTTTTCCCTTGCTCCTTTCTCTGGTTCAAGCAACCCTATTGATGCTGAGAGATGGGTGCGAGATATGGAGAAGGCTTTTATGGCCCATGGTAGTCAGGAGATGGAGAGGATCAGATTTGCTACTTATCTTCTCCAAGGGGAGGCTTATGACTGGTGGTTAGTAGAGGAGCAGCGTCGGGGTGGTCAGACTATTTCTTGGGAGCAGTTTAAGGAGGCATTCTTCGACAAGTACTTTCCCAGGAGTATGCAGAGGCGGATGGAATCAGAATTTCTTAAGTTGGAGCAAAGGAATCTTTCGGTAGCCCAATATGAAGCTGAATTCATAAGGTTGGCCCATTTTACTCCAAGTATAGTATCTAACAAAATGGCCAAGATCACCCGATTCACGGAGGGACTTTGACCCAGACTGATGCAGGCGGTCAACGCATTTGAGCTTCACACTTATAGTGCCGTGGTAAATAAGGCCTTAATAATTGAGAGAGATATGAATATGGTTCAGAGGGACTGGGAGCAGCAGAAGAAGAGGAAAGGGCATAATTCTAGCCAGCCCCCAGTTCAGGCCAAGAAGAGAGGTGCACCTCAGGCCCCAGGAGGACAACCGAATAGAGAGGCTCGCTGCTTTCGCTGTGGGAATTTCCACCCGGGGAGACCTTGCTGTGGAGTATCTGGTGCCTGTTTCTCCTATGGAAAGATTGACCATAAGATAGCCACATGTCCCCTTCGAAAGAACCAGCAGCCATCTTCCAGTCAAGGGGCGAGTCAGCAGCAGCAGCAACCACCGAGGACTCAGGGAAGGGTCTTCGCTCTCACTCAGCAGGATGCTGCCGCTTCTAATTCTGTGGTGATAGGTATATCAATATTTCACATCTAGCATTACATTCTTATCCTGTGCAATGCATTAATAATTAGTTAGGACATTATATTCTTATTGTTAAAATGAAATTTCATTTACATCCAGGAATGATTATGATAGGCAATGATTATCTCAGACTCTAATTGATCCGGGTGCCACGCATTCGTTTATATCTGACACCTACCTTGGCAAGAATGCATCATTGACACCTGAATCTCTAGACCATGAATTACACATTGCCTTTCCAAATGGTGATACTATGAAAGTTGATACTGTATGCAAATCCTGCTTGATTATCATTGAGGATAGGAAGCTGAATGCCAATCTTATTGTCCTTCCACTGAAATTCTTTGATGTTATCCTTGGCATGGATTGGTTAGCTTCCTATCATGCTTCTGTAGACTATTTCAGGAAGATCGTCAACTTCAAAATTCCTTGTCAGCCCGAATTTAGTTTTACTGGTGGCCAGAAACTTCTAGCCTCAGTGTTTATTTCGCACTACAGGCTGAAAAGTATCTGAGGAGTGGTGGCCAAGGATTTCTTGCTGTTATTAATTATCTTCAAAAGAAAGAAGCCAAGTTGGAGGATATTCCTATAGCTAGAGAATTCCCTGATGTCTTTCCGGATGAATTATCGGAGTTGTCCCCTGACCGGGAGGTTGAGTTCTCCATTGATTTGATTCCTGGAATTGGACCTATATCCAAGGCCCCTTATCGTATGGCCCCGGCTGAGCTAAAAGAGTTGAAGGACCAATTGCAGGAACTCCTAGATCGGGGATTTATCAGGCCTAGTGCTTCTCGTTGGGGTGCTCCAGTTCTATTTGTTAAGAAGAAGGATGACAGTCTTCGGCTATGCATTGATTACCGGGAAATCAACAAGGTGACAATGCGAAATAAGTACCCTTTGCCGAGGATTGATGACTTATTTGACCAACTTCAAGGAGCCCGGGTATTCTCTAAGATTGATCTCAGGTCAGGTTATCATCAGCTTAAGGTCAAGGATGGGGATGTGCCTAAGACAGCTTTCAGAACTAGATATGGCCATTATGAGTTTTTGGTGATGCCGTTTGGTTTGACTAATGCCCCGGCAGCGTTCATGGATTTGATGAACATAATATTTAGGCCATACTTGGATCAGTTTGTGGTTGTATTTATTGATGATATTTTGATCTATTCTAAGAGTCTCAGGGAGCATGAGGATCACTTGAGGATTGTGCTTCAGACTCTTCGAGAGAAGAAGCTTTATGCCAAGCTGCAGAAGTGTGAATTTTGGTTGGACCAAGTAGCTTTCTTGGGTCACGTAATCTCTGTGGATGGCATTTCTGTGGACCCGAAGAAGATTGAAGCTATTATTAGCTGGAGCCGACCTTCCAATGTGGCTGAAGTTAGAAGCTTCTTGGGGCTAACCGGGTATTATCGAAAATTTGTGGAAGACTTCTCTCGCATCGCTCTACCCCTAACTCGTTTAACCCAGAAACGAGTGAAGTTTGATTGGTCAGAGGAGTGTGAGGAAAGTTTTCAGGAGTTAAAGCAGCGTTTGGTGTCAGCTCCCATCCTTGTTCTTCCGACAGGATCTGAGGGTTTTACACTTTATACTGATGCCTCTCGGAAAGGATTGGGATGTGTCCTAATGCAGAATGGAAAGGTGATAGCCTATGCTTCCAGACAGCTGAAGCCTTATGAGCAGAACTATCCTACTCATGATCTGGAATTAGCTGCTGTGGTTTTTGCTTTGAAGATTTGGCGGCATTATCTCTATGGGGTGTCGTGTGATGTGTATACAGACCATAAGAGTCTAAAATATATCTTCACACAGAAGGAGCTCAATTTGAGACAGAGGAGGTGGTTGGAACTTCTGAAAGACTATGATCTGAATCTACATTATCATCCAGGGAAGGCTAATGTTGTGGCTGATGCTTTGAGTAGGAAGACCTCTTCTGAGTTAGCTGCTATGCTTACCTCCCAGCCTCACATTCTGAAGGACCTCGAGAGGTGGAGATATTCGAGCCCAAAGTTGGGCCCGTGATCTAGTCTGGGTAGAAATTCTAAGGATCATTTTAATATTCTTTGCTAATAAATTAATTGTGTAAAATGATCCTATAGGTGCTCAGACATCTAACTAGCTGATATATATACCTGTTGGATTGCGTACTGATGTAAGTAAGCCAGTTATCAGTATTTAATAAATTATTTTATTCATTATATGAATATTTAAATAGTAAATTATATTATGACATGAAGAATTGTTATGACTAAATTGTAAGTAGATGAGTACATTGTTGTTTATGTGCTATGATTAAGAATGATTTCATATGTGGATGCTATGCATGAGAGATGCAGTTATTATTACATGGATGTGATATTTTACATGCAATTGTTAAATAAGTATAATCCACTGTTTATGCAATATAAAGATGTTATTGATATGTTTGTGCATGATGTGAGGTACTGTTATGTGTCACCGCGGTTCTCCTTTATCATGTCATACCACACACACATCTAGAGGATGTGTTCTGATGATTATGCCACACACACATCTAGAGGATGTGTTCTGATGATTTATGCCACATACACGTCTAGAGGATGTGTTCTGTTTATTTATGCCATTCACACGTCTAGAGGATGTGTTCTGCTTGGTTCGAGATGACATCACGCATCTAAAGGATGTATTCTGAGTTACTATGAGGTGGCATCACACATCTAGAGGATGTGTTCTGCTTGGTTCGAGGTGGCATCACACATATAGAGTATGTGTTCTGGTGGATTATGATATGGCGTGACCCTGGTATCTAGACCCTTTCAGTAGGGGGATACTTGTTGGTACACGATTGAGATATTGCAGGGCCGTGGGTCACATTTGCAGCTACCATTGAGTGTATAAACAGTGGGTTTACTTACATTGCATGTTTGAGTATTTGTGATATGTTTAAGCATGCAAATCATTTATATGCTTATAGATTGTTATGCTATGAATTGACTGTATAACGTGGCTTACTTATTGAGTGTAAGCTCATAAAAATCTTACAATGTTTTTGTCAGAGCCACGAGATTGAAGATGGATGATTGGGGTGATGGATCTTCTATTAAATAAATCAAGACCCATTATTTTGTTGTAACCCCAGTACTACTTATGTGTAGGGCTTGATGCCCAAAATTTATTATTGTGGTGTGTAAGGGTTTGTAACCCAAAACTTTTAGTATTCAGTGATGTATTTGGCTTGGTTATATATAATAGTGTTATGTGTGAAAAATTTTGCAACGCTTTGCGTGCCCGGCACGCGGCGGGTTGTCACCCTAGCCCGATATTTGGGTCTGGGGCGTGACAGCTTTAGTGGTATCAGAGATTGGACTGAGAGTGCAGCAGTCTGATGGACTTGTTGCTGCACTTATTCTTCAGCCGACTCTTGTTGATAGAATTAAGTCCTCCCAGATGGAGGATCCAGATTTTCAAAGAATTAAAGTTGCTGTTCAGTCAGGAGTTCAGAGTAGATTTTATGTAATGGATGATGGATCCCTGAGATTTGAAGGTAGACTTTGTGTACCTAGCAATGAGGAGTTGAAAGCCGAGATTTTGAGGGAGGCACACTACTCTCCCTATACTGTGCATCTTGGTGGTACTAAAATGTATAGAGACTTAAAGGAGAATTTTTGGTGGAAAGAGATGAAGAGGGATATTGCTCAGTTTGTGGCCAAGTGCTTAGTATGTCAGCGGGTGAAGGTCGAGCATCAAAAACCTGCGGGACCTCTTCAATCTTTGATGATTCCTCAGTGGAAATGGGAAAAGATTACTATGGATTTTGTGACTGGTCTGCCCAAAACTCCCAGGAGTAATGATGCAGTTTGGGTTATTGTGGACAGACTGACAAATCAGCTCATTTCCTACCTTTCAGAGTTGGAGTCTCGAGTGACAGATTGGCTAGCATGTATATTGAGCAGATTATGAGACTCCATGGTGTTCCTGTCTCTATTGTATCTGACCGGGATACCAGATTTGTATCACAGTTTTGGAAGAGTCTTCATAAGGCCTTGGGAACCAAATTGAACTTTAGCATAGCTTATCATCCCCAGTCTGATGGGCAGTCAGAGAGGACCATACAGATTCTAGAAGATATCTTGCACGCCTGTGTAATGGACTTGGGTGGGGCTTGGGATAACCACTTATCTTTGGTGGAGTTTGCTTATAACAATAGTTATCAAGCCAGTATCCAGATGGCCCCATTTGAGGCTTTGTACGGTAGGAGGTGCAGATCTCCTTTATGTTGGGATGACGTAGGGGAAAGGAAATTGCTAGGCCCTGAGCTGATCCAGCAGACAGTTGACAAGGTGCATTTGATCAGGGAGCGTCTTCGTACAGCTCAGAGAAGGCAGAAAAGTTATGCTGACGTCAAAAGGAGAGAGTTAGAATTTTAGGTTGGGGATCATGTTTTCTTAAGGGTATCACCAACCAAGGATGTGATGAGATTCGGGATTAGAGGAAAGCTTAGTCCATGCTATATTGGACCTTTTGAGATCTTGAGCAGAGTTGGGGAGGTTGCATACAGCTTAGTACTGCCTCCGATCTTATCTGGTGTTCACAATGTATTCCATGTATCTATGTTGAGGAAGTATGTTTCAGACCCCAGTCATGTTATAGCTTATGAGCCTATTCAGTTGAGGAAGGATTTATCATATGAGGAACATCCTGTGCGTATCGTGGACCGCAAGGATCAGATTCTGAGGCGGCGTACCATCCCTTATGTCAAAGTTCAGTGGAATAATCACTCTGAGAGGGAGGCTACTTGGGAGCTGGAGGAAGAAATTAAAACGAAGTATCCACAATTATTTGAAGGTAATTTATCTATCTAAGATTATTAACCTTTGATTAATTTGATTGATCTGTAGTTATGAGGTCATGTATCAATTTCGAGGCCAAAATTTTTATAAGGAGGCACTACAAGAAAATATTGAAATAGCGATGCAAATTTAGCGACGCATTATTGCATCGCTAAATTGCGACCACTTTGCGACGCCACCGTGACAACAAAACATTGCGACGTAATTAGCGACGCATTAGTGACTCAATAAACCAAAAAAAAAAATTAATTTTTTTATTTAGCGACGCAAATAATGCATCGTAATATTTTTAAATTATTTTTTTATAAAATATAAATATGGGAAAAAAAATATTGCGACGCAACTCAGTGCATCGCAATGTTTTTAAAATAATTAAATATGTTAAATAGCGACGCATTAGCGATGCAATAAACTAAAAAATTAAAAAAATTACTTTTAATTTAGCGATGCACCAATTGCGTTGCAAATAATTTAAATAAAATTAATTTTTATAAAATATAAATATGAGAAAAAAATATTGCGACGCAACTAAGTGCGTCGCAATGTTTCTAAAAAATTTAAATATGTTAAATAGCGACGCATTAGCGACGCAATAAACCAAAAAATTAAAAATTATTTTTAATTTAGCGACGCACTAACTGCGTCGCAATTATTTTAAATAAAATTAATTTTTATAAAGTATAAATATGAGAAAAAATAATTGCGACGCAACTCAGTGCGTCGCAATGTTTTTAAAAAATTTAATTATATTAAATAGCGACGTATTGGCGACGCAAGATACCAAAAAATTAGAAAATTATGTTTTAATTTAGCGATGCACTTGTTGTGTCAATTATTTTAAATAAAATTAATTTTTATAATATAATTATCATATTAAAAAATTGCGATGCAACCCTTTGCGTCACAATATTTTTTAAAAAATTAATTTTGTTAAATAGCGATCGGTCCGAGATCGGTCGTGACCGATCGGGATCAGGGCTTGGATCGATCGCAACAGTCAAATCGTCACCGATCGGATCGATCGCCCCTGTCCGAGATCGATCGTGGCCGATCGAGATCAGGGCTTGGATCGATGTCAATCGTTGGATCATCGCCGATCGATCTGATCGCCATGGTTCGAGATCGGTCATGGATGATCGGGATCACGGCTTGGATCGATCGCAACCGTCGGATCGTCGCCGATTGGACCGATCGCCACGGTCTGAGATCGGTCGTGGCCGATCGGGATCAGGGCTTGGATTGATCGCAACCATCGGATCATCGCCGATCGAACAGAACGCCACGATCCGAGATCGATCGTGGCCGATCGGGATCACGGCTTGGATCGATCGCAACCGTCGATCGTCGGCGATCGAACAGACCGCCATGGTCCGAGATCGGTCGTGGCCGATCGGGATCACGCGTTGGATCGATCGCAACCGTCGGATCGTTGCCGATCAGACCGATCGCCACGGTCCGAGATCGGCCGTGGCCGATCGGAATCAGGACTTTGATCGATCGCAATCGTCGGATCATCGGCGATCTCGGACTGATTGCAACGGTCCGAGATCGGTCATGGCCGATCAGGATCACGGCTTGGATCGATCGCAATCGTCAGATCGTCGCCTATCGGATCGATCGCGACGGTCCGAGATCGTTCATCATCGATCGGACCGATCGCCACGGTTCGAGATCGATCGTGGCCGATCGGGATCACGGCTTGGATCGATCGCAACCATCGGATCGTCGGCGATCTCGGACCGATTGCAACGGTCCGGGATCGGTCGTGGCCGATCGGGATCACGGCTTGGATCGATCGCAACCGTCGGATCGTCGCCGATTGGATTGATCGCCACAGTCCGAGATCGGTCGTGGCCGATCGGGATCAGGGCTTGGATCGATCGCAACCGTCGGATCGTCGGCGATTGGACCGATCGCCACGGTCCGAGATCGGTCGTGGCCTATCGGGATCAGGACTTGGATCGATCGCAACCGTTGGATCGTCGGCGATCTCGGACCGATTGCAACGGTCCGGATTGGTCGTGGCCGATCGAGATCATGACTTGTATCGATCGCAACCGTCGGATCGTCGCCGATCGGACCGATCGCCATGGTCCAAGATCGTGGCCGATCGGGATCAGGGCTTGGATCGATCGCAACCGTCGGATCATCGGCGATCGAACCGATCGCCACGGTCGCGATCCGTCATGGCCGATCAGGATCAGGACTTGGATCGATCGCAACCATCGGATCGTCGGCGATCTCGGACCGATTGCAACTGTCCGAGATCGTTCATCGCCGACCGGGTTCATCATGCTGGATTTTGGATTTAGAATCAGGATGATCCCTATCCTCTTGTTTTTAAACAAATCTTGTATTCTGATCTATTTGGGTTGACTCGTACTAAATTAGTATAGTCACTCGTCTGTACCATATATATATATATATATATATATATATATATATATATATATATATATATATACAAACACACATATTACTGCGATGTTCAATTGGTTGTGATTTGAAATCATCCCATCAATTTAAAGAACATTTTAGAAGTACATATAATTTTTTGATGATTACATTTGATTTATTTAAACTCTCTCTATTCTATCTCTTTGTTTATAAAGAGAAAAAGTACTCTATTACAAACAATTGATAGCATATTAATCAAGTTATATAAATAATAAAAAATTAATTAAATTCATGAATATTCATTCAAACACTAACTCTTACATGCATTTCATATGTCAACATCTTACACTATATATATATATATATATATATATATATATATATATATATATAAGGAACTCTTAAAGATGATTTATCAAATATTTCATATTTTTTATTTTATTATTATGAGAAAAAAAATTGATATTTTCTGTATTTAAATAAATAATATCTTTTAGAAAAATGATGCATTTCTATTATGAGACCAAAAACTTATTTTGATTATAAGCACCCATGCTGCTATAGCTATGGAAATTGAAAATTTGACTTCTAAAACACTATATATTCTTTAAATAAAATATAATAGATAAATGTCATATAAGTAGAGAGAGATGGGTGAATAATTATCTAATGAACTTCTATGTGGCCGATCTACAGATGTTTCACACATTTTATATGAGATCGTTTGATACAAATAATTATAGAGGAATGCGATGCAAATAGAAAAATAAGCCATAGGGCACACTAGGAGTAGTCAGTAATTGATTATTTATAAACCAATCGATCTTCTTTATTAACTCTCTTTGCCTTTATCGTGAGATAATGTAACGACCCGGGCCCACGGGCCCATTTCGTTACAAGAAAGCAAGACGGACAAGGTCCACACCAACTTGGGCCACCACAGCCCAAAAAGGGATCCAATTGGTGCCTTGTCCTTCTTGCTTAACCGGTTATAAACCACTTAACCAACTCCCAATTATCCGATGTAGGACAATTGGGAGGGGCATCACAATCTACCCCCCTTACAAAAGCGACGTCCTCGTTGCGATCGGGATCAGGAGTTGGATTGGTCCGAGATCGGTCGTGGCCGATCGGGATCAGGACTTGGATTGATCGCAACCGTCGGATCGTCGGCGATCTCGGACCGATTGCAATGGTCCGGGATCGGTCGTGGCCGATCGGGATCACGGCTTGGATCGATCGCATCCGTCGGATCATCACCGATCG
>UESW01002784.1:41954-160951 GCA_900491605.1 Calamus simplicifolius | reverse complement strand
CAGCGTTCATCGTTTTCGCCCAGGATTTCCCTCAACCGAGATGGCGATGAGCCCTGAAGATGTGGCCTCAGAAATCGTTGCTGAGGATTTGGGGAGGATTCACCAGAGGTATGGTCTGCCCCTTGTAGTTTTGCGGGTGCCGAAACCGAAGATAGGGTTACTCGGGGATTAGAGTCTGGAGTCTTTATCTATGAGGATAGTTTTAAGGCGGGTCTTCGTTTTCCTCTCCATCCCTTGGTGAAGGAGATCATGACCCACTACAACATCTGTCCATCGATGGTGGCTCCAAATAGTTGGCGGAATATCGTCGGATTCATTTCGATGTGTCACCAGATCCAAATCGTTGCGACTCTCCCCCTTTTCCGCACCTGTTACCATTTGACTCCCGGGAGGAAATCGGAGTGGACCTCCATCGGGCCCCGGAGGTCTTTTAATGTCATCGCGGATAAGCCTTCTTCCATCAAGGGGTGGAAGAGCCGATTCGTGATTGCGGAGGGGAATGTCGGTTCCGATTTCCCTCGACGATGGGGGGAAGTTGCGAGGGATGCGGAGACGCATCCGGCCTTATCGGCGCAGGAGGAGAGGGACCTGGATGTCCTTCGTAATGGACAGGTATTTTCGGCTAAC
The DNA here is from genome assembly GCA_900491605.1 of Calamus simplicifolius. NCBI lineage: Eukaryota > Viridiplantae > Streptophyta > Magnoliopsida > Arecales > Arecaceae > Calamus > Calamus simplicifolius. The sequence continues at coordinate 160,324 of UESW01002784.1, read as the reverse complement.
GACCTATTATCGGAGGGGGCCCTCTTCGCAGCCGGGCTCAGCCCTCTGGATCCACAAGGTGAGTCCCTTTTTGCGCTGTGTATTTTCTCGATTACCGTGCTTGAGTCTGAGAATGTAAATTCTGGTTTGACAGCCACGAGGTTGGCGTTGTCGAGCCTCTCCAAGAGGAAGAGGGGAAGCGCCCAGGGGAAGGTAGCGGCGCGGACAGCGGTCGGCCCGAGAAAAGGGCCCATACCTCTGCCAAAAACCCGCCGGACGTCGGAGCAGTCCCTATAGGACCGCCGGGGGCGAAGGAGGATCCGGGGAGGATGGCCACGGCACCTGGCGCCCTTGTACTGGAGATATCGGACAGTTCGGATGAAGCTCCGCTGGCTCGTCCGACCGCGTCCCCCTTGAAAGAGGAACCTGCGACGGGTCCAGCGGAGGCGGCCGTAGCAGAGGGGCCCATTGTCCCGCGGGATTACCACGGCTCCAGCGGAGAGGGGGAGGAGATAGCCGCAGCGGAGGAAGTTCAGGGGAGCCCCTACTTGGTCTGTCCGCCGGGGAGTCTGGTAGCAGTGAGGTCGGGCCGCCCTCGATGGGTCAAGAGGCGGGTCAGACCGAGCCTCGGGGGAGCCCGCGGAGGAGAGCAGGTGGTGGCGACTGGAAAGGATGCATCGGTGGAGGGAGCACAACAAAGTGGGGGTCCCACGATCGGGGCTCCCTCGAAGAAGATTTTGGGGAGGCTGGCGCTTGGGCTGGCCGAGCTATCTGAAGAGGCCCAAGCCAGGGCCCTGATGGAGGAGGCTGGGAGGTTGAAGGCTTCTCAGCTGGGGTCGTCCAGGCCGGTCCCTCAGGCGGGGCCGGTCAACCCAGCAGCTCGGAGAGCATTGATGAGGCGTTTTCCGCCATGATAAGGTCGGTCCTGCATCCGGGTGCGGATCCGTCGACGGACAAGTTTGCCGACCTGGGATTGGTCGATGCTGCGTTCGGGCAGCAAGGTGTAGCTGAGAGTATCCATCTCCTTCCTGCCATTGATAACACGACTTTGATGAGGATGACCCGGGACTACGCTTCGCGGGTGAGTCACTTTTCCTGTGTGACAGATGTTTCCCGATGGATCCCGTCGTGGGCGCTTATTCAGTTTTTTCTTTGCAGAGCGTTTTGCTTTCCCGGGCGATTTGCTGGCGCCTGAGTTTGGCGACGGGGGCCAGCGTCCAGGCCCGGAGGGAGAATGTCGAGCTCCAGTCGCGCTGAAGGTGTCTGAGCAGTTCGAAGAGCTCATGGACACGATGGACAGGAACTCGAAGGCGGCAAGGGCGGCACATCAGGCTGCCGTGGACGAGGTGTCCAAGCAGAAGCGCAGGGTGGAGGAGTTACAGGGACTCCTGGCGAAGAGCGACGACGCATGCCGGGAGCTGGCCAGGATCGAATCAAAACACTCCGCGGAGGTGGCGGCGATGCGGCGGGAACACGGCGAGAGTTTGAGCCGGTTGAGGAGAGAGGCCGACGATGAAAGAAGGCGCCTGGCAAGAATGCTGGACGAAGTGGAGGAGAAATTGAAACGGCGTGATGGTGAAATCGCCGATTTGAAGGAGAACGCTAGGTGGCATCAAGGGATGATGACTCGAGTGAGTGACGAGTTGTCGCAAGCTCGTGGGGAGATTGAAGCCGGACAATCGAAGATCAGTACCCTGCAAGAGAGGGTCGAGCTGGTCGGCGCTGACAGGACAAGGGCCCGGAGCGAGGCCGAGGAGCTGGCCAAAAGGTTGGCCAGGCGAGAGGGGGAGGTATGCTCCCATTTTACCCTCTTTATTTTTCTACTGGCTCCTTGCGACGCCGATTGATCTTGACTTTTCCAGATGGCGAGGATGGGGTCGGAGATTCGGGCTCTCCAAAGTGCGCTCGCGTCTGCTCGCAGCAGGAGCTCGGAACTCGAGACACGGTCTAGCGAGCTTGAGGAACAAAATGCCATTTTGAAGGCCCAAGTGATCGAGGCAGACTGCGGAAGGCAAAACGCAGCTGCCATTCTCAAGGGTAGGCAGGACGCTATGAGCGTTGACGCCTTCCATCACGGGATAGAAGAGTGTAAACAGAGGATTCTTAGCGAGCGCCCGGAGTGGGATCTTTCTTTCCTGAGCGCCCAAGATCCCGACGATGGCGAGTCTGAAGAAGAAGAGAAGATGAGTATGCCGACGTGTCTGACGCGAACCTGGTGCCGCCCCTAGCCCCAGCGAAGCTGCAGTTCTGAGGGACGATCGCAAACTGCCGCCGAGGGGGCGAGAACATTGGAGAAGGGTGAGCCTAGTCACGCCTCTGCAGGCGCAACTGAGGGCTCCTCAAGGCTGGTGCGGCTCCTGGTTCGTAGGAGTTGTTATTGTACCTTGCTTATCCATCGTTCCTTAATAAAAGAACTTCTGTTTGGACTTAAGTGTTGTCCTGGTTTGGCCTCATCGTCGCCCAGTCTCGCCTTGAGCGGTCTGCGGCTCGCTGGCAATCTTGGGTTATCTTTATTCCAAGACTAGGCAAACGCGTTAGCTCGATTGATAGGCGAAATAGGTCGGCCAGGGCCGACAGATAAAATGGGTCGGCTGGGGCCGACGGACGAAAATAGGTCGGCGTGGGCCGACAGAAGAAATAGGTCGGCTAGGGCCGACAGGCAAAAATAGGTCGGCTGGGGCCAACGGATAAAATGGGTCGGCTGGGCCGACGGACGAAATAGGTCGGCGTGGGCCGACAGAGAAATAGGTCGGCTAGGGCCGACATCGGCTGGGGCCGACGGATAAAATGGGTCGGCTGGGGCCGACGGTAGGTCGGCTGGGCCGACGGCTAGGGCCGACAGGGTCGGCTGGGGCCGACGGATAAATGGGTCGGCTGGGGCCGACGGATAGGTCGGCTGTAGGTCGGCTTAGGTCGGCTTAGGTCGGCTAGGTCGGCTGGGCCGACTAGGTCGGCTTAGGTCGGCTGGGGCCGACGCGACTAGGTTTTCGTGCTTTCTGCCATCCTGCCAGTGCCCTGCTGTCCGCAGGCAATTCGGTTTTTACTTTACTAGAAGCGGTGATACGGCAGAGTGGGGGTATAAAGCTGCATCAGAGCTTTCCGGAAGGTGCTCTTTTCCCATGCAGGCTACCTCGTCGTGACGCACGCAACCGTCCACTATTGGACAGTATTTTTTAAAGGACGATTTTCTGAGCCCGCCGATTTTCGAAGCGTCAGCGGACGATTTCCTGTATTTACTGGCCGTGATTCGGGATCAGAAAGGATCTCCGTACACGTCCAACTTCAGGCGGTGGGCTTGGCGCGCAGTGGGGTGCTGCGTTTATCCTGAGGGGCCACGTGGAGGCGTGGGACAGGTGTTTGAATCTCGGGACTTCAGCTCTGATGGCTCATCCCGGTCTTTCCTGCCTATAAAAAGGAAAAGGGGGGTCTCATCTGGTTATCCCCAAAGTTTCTTTCTCGTTGGAGCTTTTACCATGCTCATTTCTCTGTTGCTACGAGTGGGAGGATCGACTTTTCCTTTCATGGGCTCCTTGCCGCCGGATAGCTGGGGCGACCGGGGAGCAGCTGAAGGATGGCTCGTCCTTAGGGGATGAGTCCCGGAGATCATATGGAGAGCGCACATGGGGGGCGCAGAGATCACACGGAGAGCGCACATATAACTCTTCCGTGTGACCTTTGCGGCCTTCGGGGGTTACGGTAGGAAGTGCACACGGGCCTCCCATGGCTCGTGTGATTTCGCCTCCTCCCCTGGTTCGGACTCCCGCTCAGCCGCTCGGGGGGGGTGAGAGCGCCTCGCTCGCCGACTCCTTGTCCTTGAGACATGGCAAGGCGCGGCAGTACACCCTCGGTTGGGTGGTTTGGGATGTCCGTCCAGATATCTCGGTTGGGTCACCGAGATATCGTCCTGACTTGGAGCCAGTCGCAACTATTGGTCCGTGTCGGCGGGCAATTATCGGCCCTAACCAACTGGGACGCGATTAGACTGTCTGGTTGCCCGAGTTTTGTATTTGCCTTTATTTTATGCATTTCAATGCTTTTGTAACGCCTGTGAGGCATTTGTAATTGATCATGATCGGCAATAAAGAGAGTTATATTCTGTTCTCAATCTCTATCTTTCTTGTGCCGAGCTGTTATTTGTTGTTTGTGGGGCATAAAGGCGTCCCGCTCGTCCTTAGACGAGGATCTCATGCGCCCGAACTAATCGAGGTTCGTATGCGGCGGTGCAGAGATCGTTCGGCGAAATACGCTCCTTGCTTAGGTCAGGAGTCTGGTATTTTGTGCTCCGCTTTTATCGGAGCTCGGAGTATCGTGGTCGGCTTTGGCCGAAGTTCGGGGAATCCCTTTCATCATGGTTCAAGGAACAGTCACTCGAGATAGTCGAGTTTCGGGAACGTCTTACTTGGCCCTGCCAAGGTTCGAAGCTCGGCCTGCCGAGCTTGGCCCTGCCGAGGTTCGAGAGAAGGTTCGGAGAAAGGTTCCTCGGCCCTGCCGAGGTTCTTGGAAGGTTCGGAGAATTCTCGGCCCTGCCTCGGCCCGAGGTTCGGAGAACTTGGCCCTGCCAAGGTTCGGAGACTCGGCCGAGGTTCGGAGCTCGGCCCTGCCGAGGTTCGGAGAATTTACTTGGCCCTGCCAAGGTTCGGAGAATTCTCGGCCCTGCCGAGGTTCGGCCTTGCCGAGGTTCGGAGAAAGCTCGGCCCTGCCGAGGTTCGCTCGGCCCTGCCGAGGTTCGGAGCTCGGAGGGAGCGAATCAGCAGGCCGGCGTTAGGTCCACGTGGCGCTTAATAAAGGGGGCGCCGAGCGGAACGGGCGGCGTGTTGTCACGCTTTTATTGGCGATGCTGCTCTTTCCGAGGGGGCAATTTATCGGCCGAGCGGACTTCCACGTTTTCCGAGGAAGAGGGGCGTATTAAGAGGCTGGGGAAGCGCCGAATGCATTTAATGCAGGGGGCGACAGATCGGAAAGTGTTCGCCTGGGGAACCCCGAACAATCTGTTCGCGCTTATCGATCTTACTCGGGATAGGGCGCGACTCTTCGGATTCCTCACGCATTAGAATGGCGACACGTGGCAAACTCTTTGGGTCGGTTTGCGGCGCGGCCGATCGGGATACCTGCCTGGCGGGTATAAATATGACCGAGGGGCATTGGTTTTGGCCATCCCTCGGTTGAGCTCCGAAAAAGAATGGCCTCTCCAGCGCGATCGTCAGTGACTCGCATTCCTCGCAGCCCGCCGTACTCGGAGGGGAGGCGTACCTCCGTCACTGTCGACGGGCTGACCCTCGCGTCGGGCCTTGCAATCAATGAGCAGCTCGCGAGGACGCCGAGGAGTTCTTGGATTTCGTCAGGGAGGCGGAAGCCTCACGCCGGGTGATGGACCGGCAGGAGGAGGAGATCGTCCTTCGTCAGCAGGTGGCTGACCTGACGGACGCCTGGAGGAGCTGGCCTCTGGGGGCGACTGACTCCAGGGCCTCTGCCCGTTCTTGTTTTTGCTTTTGTCTTTGTAGTCCTCTTTTATGAATGAAAATGGACCTTGTTTTTGGAAGTCCCTTTCTTTGAGAGATTACCTTGATCGCTTGATGGACTTGGGTGTCGGCCTGGCCCATCGTCCCGCGCATTAATCGTAGATATTTGAACGACGGTTATAGGGGGTTACCCAAAGGTTTTCTAGTGCAGGGAGGATGGCTCTGCTTGGGGCCCTTGGCCGGTTACGTGGGCTTTATGGCCTCTTAGAGGGGTTTGCCAATGGTGGCTTTTTTTCGTGCCGATGGTTTTTTCAACGCTCGTTTTCAAACCGGACGAAGTCCTTCGGGGACTATTTGGGGGCCGTTCGGCTTTGGTCGAGGCCTTAGACTTTTGCTGGGGTTTAGCCCGAATGATTTTTACCTGGCCTTGCCATGGCTCGGGGGATGCTCGGAGGTTTTTTACTTGGCCCTGCCAAGGTTCGGAGATTTGTTGCTCGGCCCTGCCGAGGTTCGGAGAACTTGGCCCTGCCAAGGTTCGGAGATTTTACTTGGCCCTGCCAAGGTTCGGAGATTTGTTGCTCGGCCCTGCCGAGGTTCGGAGAATTTTTTACTTGGCCCTGCCAAGGTTCGGAGATTTGTTGCTCGGCCCTGCCGAGGTTCGGAGAATTTTACTTGGCCCTGCCAAGGTTCGGAGATTTGTTGCTCGGCCCAGCCGAGGTTCGGAGAGTTTTACTTGGCCCTGCCAAGGTTCGGAGATTTGTTGCTCGGCCCTGCCGAGGTTCGGAGAGTTTTACTTGGCCCTGCCAAGGTTCGGAGATTTGTTGCTCGGCCCTGCCGAGGTTCGGAGAAGTTTTACTTGGCCCTGCCAAGGTTCGGAGATTTGTTGCTCGGCCCTGCCGAGGTTCGGAGAGTTTTACTTGGCCCTGCCAAGGTTCGGAGATTTTGTTTTACTTGGCCCTGCCAAGGTTCGGAGATTTGTTGCTCGGCCCTGCCGAGGTTCGGAGACTTTGTTTTACTTGGCCCTGCCAAGGTTCGGAGATTTGTTGCTCGGCCCTGCCGAGGTTCGGAGAGTTTTACTTGGCCCTGCCAAGGTTCGGAGATTTGTTGCTCGGCCCAGCCGAGGTTCGGAGAACTTGGCCCTGCCAAGGTTCGGAGATTTTACTTGGCCCTGCCAAGGTTCGGAGATTTGTTGCTCGGCCCTGCCGAGGTTCGGAGGTTTTACTTGGCCCTGCCAAGGTTCGGAGATTTGTTGCTCGGCCCTGCCGAGGTTCGGAGGTTTTACTTGGCCCTGCCAAGGTTCGGAGATTTGTTGCTCGGCCCAGCCGAGGTTCGGAGAGTTTTACTTGGCCCTGCCAAGGTTCGGAGATTCCTGTTCAGGCAGATAACTCGGTTGTACCGAGGATTGGTAAGCAGTATCTATTTCCTTTTACGATTTATGGCAATATGGTGCATAATCGATTCACACAGCAAGTTGCGGGAAAATAGATAACTGGCGAAGCATAAAGGACATACCCTATTGATAGTATTTGCGGAGGTTGTCCGAGTTCCACGTTCGGGGGACGGATTTCCCATCGAGATCCTGCAGCTTGTAGGTTCCCGGCCCAATGATCTCCGTGATTTGGTACGGGCCCTCCCAGTTCGGCGCCAGCTTTCCTTGCTCCAGGTTTGGATACAGAAGCTTTTCGGAGGACAGGTCGCCGGGTAGGAAGGTTTTCCCCTTGACCCTGGAGGCATGGTACCGAGCCACCCTCTGTTGATAGGCAGCCGTCCTGATTCGGGCCTTCTCTCTGACTTCCTCTACCAAGTCGAGGTTGGTGCGGAGTTGCTCGTTGCTGGCTTCCTCTGAATAACTCTCCACCCGCAAAGATGGGAGGCCTATTTCCACAGGGATGACGGCCTCCGTGCCAAAAGCCATTCGGAATGGAGTCTCGCCCGTCGGGATTCTCGGGGTGGTGCGATAGGCCCATAAGACATGGTGTAGCTCATCCGCCCACCTGCCTTGGGCTCTGGAGAGGCGAGCTTTGATTCCTTGGAGGAGAGTCCTGTTGGTCACTTCGGCCGCTCCGTTGGCTTGTGGGTGCCCGACCGAAGTAAGGGTGACGGATTCCGTGTTCCTCGCAGAATTGGCGGAACTTGGAGTTGTCGAACTGCTTACCGTTATCGGTGATTATGGTGTGGGGGAGGCCGAACCGGCAGACGATGGACCTCCATACAAAGTCTCTGGCCCGTGCTTCGGTGATTTGCGCAACTGCTTCCGCTTCAACCCACTTGGTGAAGTAGTCAATGGCGACAAATAAGAATTTCCGCTGTCCCGTCGCCAGCGGGAATGGGCCGAGGATGTCCATCCCCCACTTGGCAAAGGGCCAGGCGGAGGATATAGAAACTAGCTCGGCGGAAGGGAGCCTCTGGATGCTTGAATGTCTCTGGCAGGCGTCACAGGCTCGGACTAGATCGTCCGCGTCTTTCTGCATGGTCGGCCAGTAATAGCCTTGCCGCAGCACCTTGTGGCATAGGGACCGGCTTCCCAGATGGTTGCCGCAAATCCCTTCATGTACCTCTCGTAGAGCATAGTCGCCTCGGATGGGCGGAGGCATCTGAGCAGCGGCATAGAAAAAGACCGCTTGTAAAGTTGGCTGTCAATCAATACATAGTGGGTCGCCTGCAGCTTCAATTTCCTGGCCTCTCTTCGGTCGGATGGGAGCGACCCTTCTTTGAGATAGTTGAGGATAGGGTCGAACCAGGATGGTTCGGCTCGATTTGCATCACCCGATCGGCTTCCATGATACTCGGCTTTTCCAGAGTCTCCAGATGGAATTTTTGTTCAGCATCCATCGTCTCCGCGGTTGCCAATCGGGAGAGTAGGTCGGCACGGGCGTTTTCCGATCTAGGAATTTGAATAATTTCAAACTCGGCAAAATGGGGAAGTAGGCCGCGCACCTCTTGGAGATATCGGATCATGTTGGGTTCTCGGGCTTCAAACTCTCCCCGCACATGGCCGGCCACCAGCTGAGAGTCGGTGAAGGCGTTAAGCTTTTCCACCTTCAGGTTGCGGGCGATCCGGAGACCAGCTAACAGGGCCTCGTACTCGGCTTCGTTGTTGGAAGCCGGGAAGGAGAATCGGACGCCATATTCGAAGATCATTCCCTCTGGGCTGGTGAGGACTAGACCCGCACCGGAGTGATGGGCATTGGACGACCCATCGACGTGAAGGAGCCACCGAGCTTCAGGCTTTGGTCCTTCGGGATTTTCTGGGGTAGAGCCGTCTTCTGGGATGGTACACTCGAGGAGGAAATCGGCCAGCACTTGGGCTTTGATGGCCGGGCGAGGTTGAAAATGTATGTCATGCTCGCTTAGTTCGACGGCCCATTTGGTCATTCTCCCCGATGTTTCTGGACGGTGGACCACCGCCTTGATGGGTTGATCGGTGAGGACCGTCACTGAATGTGCTTGAAAATAAGGCCGTAGCTTCCGGACTGAGGTGATCAAAGCCAGCACTATTTTCTCAATCCTGGTGTACCTCGTCTCCGCATCGCGGAGCAGCCTACTCACATAGTAGATCGGCCTCTGGATTTTGCTTTCTTCTTTGACTAGCACCGAGCAAACTGCGCCCTCTGAAACGGCCAGGTACAGAAATAGAGTCTCCCCGGGATCGGACTACTGAGAAGCGGAGGCGAGCCGAGGTACTTCTTGAGATCTTGAAATGATTTCTGGCACTCAGGAGTCCACTGGAAATTTTGGCCGATCGGAGAGTTTTGAAGAAGGGGAGGCATCTCTCGGCTGACCGAGCCACGAAGCGGTTAAGGGCCGCTATCCTCCCGGTTAAGCGCTGGACCTCCTTAATAGACGCTGGGGGCGCCATTTGTTGGAGAGCTTGAATCTTCTGAGGGTTAGCCTCGATACCCGCTGGGAGACCATGAAGCCGAGGAATTTCCCGGAATTGACGCCGAAGGCACACTTGGTTGGGTTGAGCTTCATTCCATATTTGCGCAGCGTGGCAAAGCTCTCCGCGAGGTCCTCAACATGCCGCAGCGCTTCCTTGCTTTTGACCAGCATATCATCCACGTACACCTCCATGTTCCGGCCGATTTGCTCCTTGAACACCTTGTTGACCAGCCGCTGGTAGGTCGCTCCTGCATTTTTAAGACCGAAAGGCATAACTCGGTAACAGTAGGTACCTCGGTCGGTTATGAAGGCGGTCTTTTCTTCATCTTCGGGGGCCATCCGGATCTGATTGTAGCCCGAATAGGCATCCATGAATGACAGCATTTGGTGGCCTGAGGTGGCGTCCACGAGCTGGTCGATCCGAGGGAGGGGGAAGCTATCCTTTGGGCATGCCTTGTTGAGGTCGGTGAAGTCGATGCAGATCCTCCATTTGCCATTCGACTTTTTCACCATGACGACATTTGACAACCAACTTGGGTAATTTACCTCTCGGACAAAATTGGCTTTGATGAGTTTGTCGACCTCCTCTTCAATGGCTTTTTGCCGCTCTGGGGCGAAGCTTCTCTTCTTCTGCTTAACAGGCCTGTGCATCTCGTCCACATTGAGACGATGGACGAGGACCTCGGGGTTAATCCCTGGCATGTCGGAGGCGGTCCAGGCGAAGATGTCCGCATTGCTTTGGAGGAATCTGATCAGCTCGCGACGAGGCTCTCCTTCGAGTAGCGACCCGATCCTTATGGTTCGGTCGGGCCGAGCTTCGTCCAGCGGTACTTCTTCCAGTTCTTCCGCCGGTTCTCCCCGTTGTTCGGCGAAGTCCTCACGAGCGTCTAGCCCGTCAACCTCGGGAATTCTGGACTGAAGGCTCGTGACAAACATTGCCGAGCCATGGCCTGACTTCCCCGAACCACTCCAACTCCTTGCTCGGTGGGGAACTTCATGACAGATGCGGGATAGAGACAACCGCCTTAAGGGACATCAAGCCGGGCCTGCCGAATATGGCGTTGTATGGGGACCTGAGGTCGGTCACTAGGAAGTCGGTCTGTACAACGGTTACAGGGGCCAGGTTCCTGCGCGGACCGTCAGGGTGACGATTCCTTCTGGGATGATGACGTCGCCGGTGAATCCCATCAGGGTGGAATCCACGGCTCGAAGGTTTTCCATGAGCAATTTCATCCTGGCAAACACACCGAGGTACAAAACGTTTACCGAGCTTCCACTATCGACCAGGATTCGGCTTACATCATAATTGTTCAAGTTAAGGGATACAACAAGTGCGTCATCATGGGGAAGCTGTATCCCAAGAAGATCATCATCAGAAAAGGAAAGTTCGCCCGTGCGCGCCTTCTTTGGCACCGGTGCATCACCATTGCCCCTGGAGCTCGATCCGCCGGCCTCTTCAATCATGTTGATACGGCCAACCACGGCGGATTTGGTGGAGGAGGGAGTTGTGGGAGCTCGGGCTGGCGATCACCTCCTTGTGGCGGCTCGGGTGCCTTCTGAACTGGTCCAACCGTCCCCGCCGAATCAGTCTCTCGATCTCATTCTTCAGCTGCCAGCATTCTTCAGTGTCATGACCATGCTCCCTATGGTAGCGGCAGTACTTGGCGGGATCTCTTCGGGTTGGGTTCCCTCGGAGAGGTACTGGTCGGGGAAGCTGGCGCTCTATCTCCATGAGGATTTGCGCCCGGGGCACAGTCAACGGAGTGTAGCGATCGAATCGCCTGGGGGACTCCGGGAGCGATTCCTTGGCGGCAGCGGAGGGACTCTTTGGCGGCGAGGTGGACTTGGCCGACGGACAGGGCGGTGTCTGTCGGGAGCTTTGGGCTCTTGCTTCTTCCTTGCCTGCTCAGCGCGGGCCACTCTCCGCGACTCCTCGACCCGAGCGTATTTGTCCGCAAGGGCCATCATATCAGACAGACATGGGGGGTAGCTGACCTCCATTGCCAAATAGAAGTCGCTCTCCTTTGAAACTCCCCCCGCTAGGGCGGACATAGCCACCTCATGATTAAGGTGGTCCACCTCCAACATGGCCTTGTTGAAACGGCCAAGATAATTTCTCAAGGACTCCCCCTCTCTTTGCTTGACTTCGGAGAGGGAGTCGGATCTCCGTCGGTGGCGGCGGCTGCTGACGAACTGGCCAATAAAAAGGTGGCTCAGCTCGTCGAATGAATCAATGGAACCTGGTTTCAAGGCGTTGAACCAGGTTCGGGCGGATCCTCTGAGGGTGGATGGGAAGGCTCGGCAGAGGATCGCATCAGATGCTCCGTGGAACATCATTATTGACCGGAAGCTGCTGAGATGGTCGTCCGGATCAGTGGAGCCGTGATAGGGCTCGACGGTTGGCAGCTTAACGTGGGAGGGAATCACTTCCTCCATGATCCCTTAGAGAAAGGGATGCCCTGCTCTGCTTTGGGCTGGGGCAGATGGATCTGCTTGGCGGCGTCCAGCTCCTGACGCATTTCTTGGATCTGACGGCGGATCTCCTCCTCACCGGCTAGAGGAGGGGCTGGGCGCGAGAACCGCAAGGATGGCGTCGAATCATGGTGAGACGTCGCCGGAGAGAGGGAGCGGGCTCGCCGAGATCTGGGAGGATCTCTATCGTAACCGGTTCGAGGGACCGGTTTGTCCCCCCTGGGGCGATGTGGGGGATCCGCTGATTCACGCGGATCAGAGGAGGAGGTTGCCGGCGAAGAAGAAGTCGCCGTTTCTTTCTGGGGATGCGAAGCAGGAGGAGGTGCAAGACGCTCCTGGACCAGGTGGGTAAGAGCCTGGACTTGCTGGACCAGCGTAGCAAACTGGTCCTGGGTCACCGGAATGGCAGGCGGCGACGGAGTCTCGACAGGTGGGGGTTGTGGCGCTGTGGCGCCAGTCGGATCAGGCCTCTGGGAGGCGACCTGATCTTGGGCATCAGAGGTTGCTCTCTTCCGGTTGGCCATCAGAGAGGTTCTTCTCCGGATTAAGATCCTTGTCTCCTTTTTTCAAGTTTTAATGGGACTTGAGGCCCTTCCTCTAGCGCCAATCTGTTGCCGCCGGGATCCGTCCTCCGACTCGGGCGCGGTCGATCCTCAGGGAGAGGGGTGCGGCGGACCTGCAAAAGGAAGCCCACACGCGGAGGGACGCTGGGGGTGGTCCTCCGCGGAAGGCCCTCCGACGCTCAAGTCAGTGAGGAAGGAATCGGCGATCAACCAGACAATGGGGAGGTGGATCTCTCCGGGAGACCTCTCCAGGGGGCGGCCAATCGGAGCTCTAGGAGGGGCAGAGCACCGACGAGCTGCCGGAAGAGAGGAATGATTCCAGAGTTTTTGTGCGTCAAGAGTCGCGTACCTGAGGGAATCTGCCAATCTGATATTTATAGACTGTCACCTGGGGACTTGAGCATCTTCTGGAAGGTTCTGAGGTTGTTACGATACGGGGGTAGACAGAATCAGGCCGTTGTGGGGCCGTTAGAATCCACGCCTTGTCCGTTAAGGGATCGACGGCTGGGAGAGCTCCTTGATGTCTTGGGATCTGGGTGAGTAGACCTGGGGCGGTTACAATAGGTCTTAGGCCACGTCTCAACATGATTCCCTGCCTAAGGTGCTGCTCGGGTAAGCTTGAGCTCTCCCGCGTCAGGTTCCGCGGAGGTAGACGTCAGGGCGTGGATCGCTAGGTAGTAGCGGGCTACGGAAGCCCGGAGCTAGGGAAGCCCGGAAGGGGCCGAGCTAGGGAAGCCCGGAAGAGGCCGAGCTACGGAAGCCCGGAGGAGGCCGAGCTAGGAAGCCCGGAGGAGGCCGAGCTAGGGAAGCCCGGAAGGGGCCGAGCTACGGAAGCCCGGAAGAGGCCGAGCTACGGAAGCCCGGAGGAGGCCGAGCTAGGGAAGCCCGGAAGAGGCCGAGCTACGGAAGCCCGGAGGAGGCCGAGCTAGGAAGCCCGAAAGAGGCCGAGCTACGGAAGCCCGGAGGAGGCCGAGCTATGGAAGCCCGGAAGAGGCCGAGCTACGAAAGCCGGAAGAAGACGGCGGGAGGAGGTCAGCCTTAGCCGCCTCGCACGGATATCAATGCAATGATGATTTTACCCCTCAACACTTATGATTATCGTCACTTGGCTTCTCACTTTTTAAAAGCATTAGGCATTAGTCTCCATTATCGAAGTCGGCTAAAAAAGAGCTATCAATAATTTGCCCTCGATCCATCGAATTGAGATTTGAGATTCCCCACGTTTTAGCGGATGTAGATCCATAATCCACAAGATTCGATCTTGTTGGATACACGCATACAAGGAGCCGTTGACCAACCTCCAAAATGCAAAACTCGACACAAGTTAGAATTTTAAGATGAAAAATTCTAAAAAAAAAAAAAAATGCACTTTCCTTAACCTTTTATGAATGATGAAACCCACAGAAGATTTGCAGCCAAACGAACCTGACATGTCATCGCAAGGTCACGAGCAAAAGTCCATCAAACTGAGCGAAAATTGGCCGTCAAATTTGCCGTTCGCGCGGCTCGCCACATTTGTTATGATTCCTTCTGTCTCTTCCTCCTAAAAAGCAAAGGCAGTTCGGATTTCGGAACGCAACTCGATCTCCAGCAAACGAATCAAAACAAAGTAAAGCGATAAGCAGCATATATAATATTATAAGGCTACCAAACCCAACATAAACCGACGATACATAGATTATTAGACGAGTTTTCAACACACATCACAAGGCACACAGACCACACTCACTTTATTCCGAATACTCCTCACAACCACACAAGGACCACTGACAAAACGAACCTCTTCCACCCACCCACCGCCCTAGGAGATTCGCTTCGCCTCGCCTCGCACTCTCGACACAAAAGGGACAGCTAGCTCCGCATCAGCCACAGCGCAAGCCCGGAAGCGTGGACTTGCCGTCATTTCCACGAATCTAGCTCTCGATCGGACAGTTCATCACGAGCAAACGACCATTATTACACGCTTATCATCACTCACAAAGTCGCATACAAGCACACGAACCAAGGAAAGTAGTAGTAGAAAATAGCTAGGATACGTATATAGCCATGCTTCAGCCGATCAAGTAGTCTAGCGGCGGAAGCTCCTCGCCGAGCGTGGTGTCACCCCGTCCTCGTCCGTGAGCTTCACGAGGGTGTAGGTGGCGGCTCCAGCGATGGCCCCCGCAGTGGGCGCCACCAGATATATCCACACCTGCTTGTAGTTCCCAGCGGCCACCGCCGGCCCCAGCGTCCTCACCGGGTTCATCGATCCACCGCTCGACGGCCTACCCATATCAAACAATCGTTATTATTACTACTACTATTATATCTGGGAGATAAGGTCGAGACATCGTTAATGTTGTTGTTGTTGTTTAGTTTTTCCATGCACTTACCCGGCAACAAGGATGTTAAGCATAACGGTAGCGCCAACTGCTATTCCGGCCAATTCTCCCACCTTAGTAAACAAAAAGGAGACATGGGAGAAGGTGAAATGGAGTTAGGGAGAGTAGAAAAGAGAGAAGGATGGGGAGAAGTTGGGTGGAATTGGAGTACCGCTCGAGTGTCCGTAGCGACGGCAGTGACGACGAACAAGAGATTGAAGGTAATGAGAAACTCCAGTAAGAAGGCCTGGGCAGTGCTAACCGAAGGGACCGTGACGCCGCCGGAGAGGAAAGGATGGAAGATGCCCTTGAGTGCGAAGGAAGCGCAGATGGATCCTGAGACTTGGGCGGCGATGTACGCAGGGACTTGAACCCAGGGGAAGTGGCGGAGGCATGCGAAGGCGATGGTGAGCGAGGGGTTGAGGTGGGCGCCGGAGATGTGGCCGGTGGAGAGGATGACGATCATGACCGCGAGGCCGGCGCATGCAGCGTTGCCGATGAGAGTCTCGGCTCCGTTGTATTTTTGGTTCACGATGGGGGCTGCAGTGGCGCCAAATATCAGGATGAAGGTGCCCACAACTCAGCTCCAAGCTGCCATGGTAATCAAACATTCAACCATCTCCGATTTTAGATATTCCGGGGGAAAAAGGTTTTGAAGGTAGCCAAACAATTTTCTCCAATCAAATAACCCCTTTAATTCTACAGAAATAAAGATTAACGTCATTGTATATTGATACAATATGATTTGAAATCATATAAATAATTAACTTATGAAAGTTTTGTTCACTTCATCCTTGCTATCAGAACAACATATATAGAAATGGTAGGCTAGTTCAACCGATGAAGCCAGTGTGACTGTGAAGTGGGAAAACGTAGCTTCATCGACGGGGGAATCAGGCCATGGTCCACAGTGGAATAATTGAAGGGGCCCAACTTTGGCGGCTATCGAAAAAGGTTGAGGAGACTTCGTTCCTACTCCAATCATCAAACGTTAAAATATAAGCCGCGGATGGACACATGCACCCTAGCCAATGGCCAGAAAAGATTTTTTGGCCAATTAATTCGCTTTTGGCAAGCTCTGAGCTCAGGATTAGAAGGTTGCAGTCTTTTCCTTCGTCACATCAGATGTGTGTCCAAACTCTCGCTTAATGGCACGGGTCCAACCCCTTGTAAGATCGTGACATATCGTAGCTGCACTCTTCTCCGTGCCTTCCTAGCTAGACATAGTGGGTCTTTTCCTATCAGCGAGAGAAGGAAAGAGATGCTGGGAAGCAGATTCCATATATGAATATGAAATCACAGCAGCTTTAGGAGAGAAAGAAAGTTTTAATTCATATTAAAAACAAAAAACCTAAAGTATAGTTTCGATTCTCAAACTTTCGCTCAAAATTTATTTTAATTCTCAAAATTTTCAGGTGTTACAGTTTGATTTTGGTCCCTTATTCTATAATGAAATAATTTATATCAAACAGTGACTAAATAATTGTTTTGTTTTTAGGTAGTACAACCTAACGCAAGAGGGGCTTACTAAAGTTATCGTTCTAAACATGCCGACATTAATCAAATCCAAGAGAACAAAACGCTTGCCAGATCAAAACACTGGCGGGCTATTATTTTTTTCCCACTAAAACGTTGCCAGGCCAGCCTGAGAATTCCAGCTGCACCGCTTTCTAGCAAGGAAGCAAGCTGCCAGAGCACCAGTACTCCTTGCAACATCTGCTGCAAGCCCATGCTTTCCACTTCAATGAACGATCGATGCCTCGTCCTATTATTGTTGTTCGGACCGAATGCTGGATTCTTTGGACTACAGCCCTTAGAATACAGCTTACGCGGTTCTCCTGGCCAACTTTTATCAGAAAAGACATCTGTCTGTCAGCCTAAAAGCGTTTTGTGGGAACCCCTTAAGAGAAATCCGATCTACGTTTCAAACAGCAAAAGGTGAGTCCTTTGATTCGAATAGCAAAAACGCATCACCATATTCTGATTTTTAATTCTAACTGTTGCTCTTCCCATAGATGAAAGGGTAAGGAAGTTATAAAGTTTTAACAGAATTTATGACAGCTAAATGATAACCTTGTGGAAGCTATCTTGATCGAAAGAAAGAAGAATAAAAGACCTGGAAAAATTCAGAGCATAGAAGATCCAAATTATTTAGCATTAATTATTGAAGACACAGTAGTCAGAAAGAGATAAAGAAGGTTGGATAGATTAGTCTGGGGAACAGCATCGTGCATGGAAGCTGGTGGAAAACTGAACCCCATTATTAACTTTTCAGCAGACGGCACGCATTCGGCGGGGCACCTTCTCCCCTTCTTTATATCAAAGGTATGACAAATTATGATTTAATCCCACCCATTTAGCCAATATCAAACCTTAATATATATAAGCATTAATAAGGCTTCAGATCTACTTAAAGCCTACCTCTCAAAAGAAATTCTAGACCACCCTTTGATGACACACCTAATGGACAAGGAAAATGGTAAAGATGTTGGCTTGATTCCCCGACATGACTTGATCTATGTCATTCCAGAGATTTCAGATAAGATGGGAAGAAGGAAAAGCCAAAATTGATCATGGGCGTGTACGTACCAAATTTTATGTCAACTAAATATCGATGCTTTTGAGCCAATAATATCGCTGCGGAAACAGGGTGCATTGCAATCTGATGATACTCAGTGGTTTATTTGGGATTCATGGGCCAGAAGCTACGAGCTTCGTATATATTTTTACACTAATTCTAAGATGTGCCATGAATTGCAACATAGTGCAGTAAAAATTTTATTCCTCGAGAACTACAAGCATTGAAGGGTTATGAAGGAATTCCCATCTTTGATCGGCTTGAGAGAGGAGTCCTGCAAGTGGGACGGTGGGAGGGGGAAAAAAAACTAATGCCACTGAATAGGTGGTTGACTTCGAGAGCCCGCCCTAATAGAAATACGTACTCTGTTGGGTGAACAAAAAGGGCAATACTGCTGTTCTAAGGAAAATCACGGACAAATTGTGGGTGACCAACAATTAAGAAGGCCAACAATTATCGGTTGGCTTCCAACGGTTATATCAAATAATACAACATATATAAATCTCTTAGAAGATATTTTGCTACAAAATATATTTAGAAAAAATATATTTTATATTGTTAAGTAGATAGATTTGTTCTACAAAATGGATTTTTTTTTGATATTTGATTAAATAAATGGAGAAAAGATATATATATATATATATACTTAATATTTATTGAGTCAATAATTTGGATTTATATACAAAAAAAAATATTTTTTTGATGTTTATAAAGTATATAAGTATAAAATGATAATTAAAAGAAATATGGATAAGCCTATTACGATTTAACCCTATTCCACTATTTTGTGCAATAAATTTATACCACCATAGGCTTACTTTTATTTTCATCTATTTAAGCTTCTATTCCGTAACTTTTTTTTTTTAAGCTGTTTGGTAAGGATATTACTAATTGCATATATTCTTCACTTATTCAACATACAATACCTTCTAAACATCACTCTCCTAGCTTAATTTACATAAGTATAATCTTATCTGTATCTCTATTCCATCATTTTGATAAAATAGATTTATATTATGTAGGCTCATGATTTATACGTCCACATGGTATAAGATCCTATTCCTTCATCATTCGTGATGGTTGGCAAGGATATCTTTAATAAGGGATATCCCACAATTAAACACTCCCTAAATAGCACACCTCTTGCTCCTCATAAGTCATAAGCATAAAGTTGGTAGGCTACGGAAGGTGGCCGCTTGGTACATTGAATAATAAAGGAATTGAAGGATAATATTTTTAGCAGCTAATACGGAATATTAATTATACTACCTTGAGATCGTCCACTACACGAACATGCATCTAAACCTAAACACAATGATAGCCAAATAAAATAAAATAAAATAAATAAATAAAAAATAAATAAATAAGAAGTTGGTAGCTTAAATAATTCGCGAGTTGGCAGCCAAAAACTAGTGTATACAGTGCGGTTAGCACATGATTTATTACTACTATCATATAAAATAACATATGATGATGCATAAGCTTCGATGTGAAGAAAGCCTGGAAAAAATTTGATACACACGTGCGTACCTTGCGGGTGAGCGACACGTCGGGCTTGGGGATCTCGGTGAAGCACGAGTGAGGAGAGGCCCAGTAGCCCGCCGGCAAGCACTTGTTGCACCGCGGCATCGAATTCCTATCGTAGGACAGCGAGTCGACTCGGAGCGCCGAGAAAAGCGGCGCTCCAGGCGTGCCCGGCGTCGGCGGGGCCGACAAGTTTGACGCTCCGTTCTCCGTCTCCGGCATTGTTTCAAAGATACACCAACAATTTTTTTTTTTTTTCAAAGAAAACGGGTGGACTAAGAAGGGGAACTATTACATGATTTGATGGTTTTTTATAAAGGTATGGCTATAAGAATGGTAGAATTCTGGCCAGGATTGATAACAATAGAAGTGAGATCTTTTTCAAGGATACATAAGAAAAAAAGCTCTTTTTTTTTTTTGAGGTTTTTTTGGGAGTCTTGATGGAAGAAAGAGGCAAAAATTACATGATCTGAAGGTTTTTATAAATGTCTCGCTAAGGAATACTGAGAAGGAAGAGAGCCAGTTTAACGAAGCCTACCAACGAGATCAAGTTGCTTGCGTTATGACCTACCGTTTTGGGTGAAGAACAAGGCTTTGCCAAAGATTTGAAGGAGGAAAGATATCCAAGTTTCACAAAGCCAAGATCTTGAAATGGATGTTTAGAAGAGCAAATGCTTACAGAAGACGTACGGCACTCAAACCTGGCACAGAACAACGCAAAGCTCGCATTTGGTTGCCTCGAATACTGCAGTAGAACTCGGGAGAGCGAGAAAGGTATGTGAGAGAGAGAGGGACAAAGGCAGGGGTGAGGGCTTTGGAGGAGGAAGAGTGTGAATATAAGGGGATGGCTTGGGGCGTTGGGGAGGTCAATGCCTGTCATTCACTCACAGCTATTAGCCACGTAACATCTCTCAAATAATTCCCAGGAAAAATGAAAAAAAAAATTAGGAATTTACAACGGTACCCTCCGTTATTATTGAACCACTGCTCGGAAGCCTCCGGGTGGAAGTTTATGGACCGTCGTCCTTTAGATCCCTTGGTTCTCTGATGAAAACTAAAGTAATGTCGGCTGCATCGTTCTTCATTTTTTTAGGAATCCACTCTATTAGAATTTATCAAAGTTAATTTTGATGACAATGTTTAAAGCTGATTGGCTAGTTTAACTTTTGTGATTCATGGGTATGATGGGGCGATGCTGATGACTGATGGTTTTGGTCTTCTTGATCTATCAGTGCCGTTTGCTGAGTTGTATGCTGCATGGACTGGCATCTCCTATGCTATACGCAGCTTGGACATTCCCAGGCTTATCATTGAGGGGGACTCTATTACTGTTGTTCGCTGGCTCCGATAGGACCCGGATGATTCTTTGCCTACCAATCCTTTAATATGCGACATTCGGATTATGCTTCTTCATGCTTATAATGTCTAGATTCGGTACATTTATCGAAAAGCTAATTCAGCGGCCGGCTGGATAGCTGTCCAAATCGCTCACTACTTCGGACTTTGATGCTGGTTGCCGAATGATTCATGTCTGTTGGTACTTTCTCAAATTTTGTACTTTTGATATATCGGGCTTGACTCATCTTAAACTGATATAATTGTTCGTTTGTATTAAAAAAAAAATTAAAGTAATGTTAAAATAGTCTACAGTGAATCCGGATATTATTACTTGCCAAAGTGCCTGGAAATTCAAGTTCTTTTCACCTGCATGATAGAGTGGATGTTGTTGTTTAAATCTCTTTCAGGGTGCTGGAGAATCTTCAAATAGCTTTAGGATGATGGTGGCATGGAAGGCCAAGCACCGATCATGATCAAGGACAATCGTAAACGCAATTGTGAAGCGATTAGATGCGACTGGAAGTATCAGCATCATGTTGTAACCTTGAGATGAATGGATGGCGCACAGAAATATGTTGGCTGTGGTTTGTGATGTCATGTTACTTAGCTAGACGACACCTGCATAGATGTTGAGGTTCTCTGCTGCAGAGCAGCAGTATGACGTTGCAGCTGGACCTGATAAAATATTTGGTCTCGGATTCCGCATTCCTTCGGCCTTAGCCTTTGAACCTAGTGTTCTTTCGGCCTCGGACTCGCCCGGTATTTTCTTGGCTTTAGACCTAGTATCTTTTCAGCCTCGGTACCCGGCGTTCTCTCGGTCTTAACCTTCGACCCGGTGTCCCCTCGGCCTCATGCCTAGAAGATACCATAGCTTCGGACCTCATGTCCCACCATCTTGAGCCGCCTGATATGCCACATGGCCCACTAACTGCCTGTGGTGGCCATGTGGCACAGTACTTACTGCAACAACGCGTGGCCATAATCCATAACGGCGCACGCCTAACGCGACTAGGCCCACCTGCCACCTATAGCGCCGCGCCTAGCAGATGGCTGGTGAGGAAAGACACCTCTGACATGCTCAGTGTCGGTTGCGACATGTCGCTGTCACCCTTGCTATCCGCCCGCTATCGGACAAAGGCACCTCGAAATCAACCACCTTCTGAAAGCAGGAAAAGAAACCCTCGAACAGGTATAAAAGCCTACACTCACAACAATAAGGGGATCCGAACTCAAGTTCTCTAACTATCTTTTCTGATAGTTCTTTTCCTTAATTGTTCCCAAGTTGCTTACTTGAGCGTCGGAGGGTCCCCACCGGTGCAACTGGTCCCTAGAGACTTTCTTGCAGGAGTTCTTCGAGGAGAAGGATCTCCGTTCCCCGACGTTGGAGGAAGGCGACTTGGCGTCAACAGATTGGCGCGCCAGGAAGGAGGAAAGGAGAGATAAAGAAAAGCTTCGAACCAGTCAGCTGCAGATTCTTCTCCTTTCCTGAGTACTTAAGAAAATGGTGATGACACGTGCGCAAGAGGTCTCCATCAGCCATGTTGGGGAGCATCGCATGGGAGCTGACCTGCCGGCGGTCGGTCCCCTCACTCCCCAGGCCGGCGTCCCCGCTCCGCCATCGCCATCACCGTCACACTAGCATCAAGATGATCGGATCACCGTCCTCACCATGCAAGTCCAGTCGCTGGTGGCAGCGGTCCAAGTCCTGCAGCAGCAGCCGGGGCCACCCTCATCAATCCCGGGGGTGGTCCAACCAGCCAGCATTCTTCTCGGGGGAGGTCTCCCCCACCCGAGAAGTCCGCCACCGCCGCGCTTCGCCCAAGCATCATCGTCGGGAGGCCTCTAAGAGGCCCCGATCTCCTTCTTTCCACGCTAGTGCTTCCCCCAAGCGGCAGCACAGGAAGGAGGCGGAGCACACCCGTTTGCACCACTGTCACCCCTCTCCGTCCTCAGAGTCTTTAAGGGAGGGGTCTTTCGATGGCCGGATAGCTCGTCGGGCCGAGCACCGGCTGGATGAGTATAACCAACGGCTGGAGGAGCTCAATCGCCGGATCACCAACCCACCAGAGGCGGACTATGACAGCCGGCCACCGCTGTCCCGCCGCATTATGGAGGAGCCGATCTCAACCCGGTTCCGTCTTCCTCGGTTGGACCCGTACAACAGACCACCGATCCCCTGGACCATCTGGAAAGCTATAAAGTCCTCATGCAGGTCCAGGGAGCAACCGACTCTTTACTTTGCTTCACCTTCCCCGCCACCTTGAGGAAGGCTGACCGAGCTTGGTACTCCCGCCTGCCGCCGCAGAGCATCAACTCCTTCCGCCAGCTGGAGAGGGCCTTCTTGGCCCATTTTGATGCCTGTCGGAAGATCCCTCGAGTGGCGAATAGCCTATTTTTCGTCCAGCAAAAGGGTGGCGAGTCCCTGCGGGACTTCGTCGCCTGATTCAAAGAGGCTGCCCTCGAGGTCTACAACCTCGAGGATTCTATGGCCACCTTGGCCTTGAAGCGAGGTCTTCGCCCCTCTCATTTTGCCTATTCTCTCGACAAGAAGCCGCCCGGCTCCTATGCCAAGCTCCTGAGCTAGGCACAAAAGTATTCGCACCGACGAGGCTAATTCCTCCCGGCGCGAGGCTAATGAAAGTTCCACCAAGAAGCAGACTTGGCCCGAGCCTACAGAGGCTCATCCTAGGAGGCCCGAGCCTCCCCGCCGTCCAGACAACCGTCCTCGGGCTCTTGCCCCTAGGGATGGCCCATTCACTCCCTTGCTCGCTCCGATATCTCACATCTTGCTTGAAATCGAGGGCGAGCCATATCTTTAGCGCCCTCGTCCATTGAACCCAAAGGCCCCCGCAACAAAAATTTGTACTGCCGCTTCTACCAGGACCACGGCCACGACACCGACAACTGTCGCAAGTTGAAGAAGGCGATATATAACTCATCCAGCGTGGCCTTTTGGGAAAGTTCGTCCAGAGGGGCAACCCGGGTGCACCCGGTCCGTCGGTGCCTCCGCCACCAATGGCCAGCATCGACAACGTTCTGACCGAGAAGACGGTGGCAATGATCTCCTAGGGGGCAGGCGGCACATCCAAGAGGCCACGTGGGGAGGAGGGTTAGATTCTGTAATTCCTTTTCTAAAAGGGACCTAGAGGGGTGGTCAACAAGAATGATGACAGCGTCGTCGCGTCTATGATGATCGCTAAGCATCCTGTAAAAAGAATTCTAGTTGACAGTGGGAGCTCAGTGGATGTTTTGAGTTATGATGCATTTGTTCGGATGAACTTGTCTTCCAGCTCCCTTCGGCCTATCACCACACCCTTAATGGGTTTTATTGGAGACTATGTGAGAGTTGAGGGGGAGATCACTCTCCTCATCCGGGTTCCCCTTGCCTACAATGCCATCATCGAAAGACCCGGGCTGAATCTTTTAGATCGTCATCTCCACCAAAAGGCTGCTCGTGAGATTCCCTACCAGCGAAGGAGTCAGGAAGATGGGGGGGAGCAAAATCCGCTGCCGCTTTGCTACCATCTGGCCCCCAGCCCGCAGGGGGTGGTGTTTGCACCTGCACCAGAATTGCTCGACCCCCGAGACTCGAGAGGAGAGGGGAGCCGGTCGAGCACCTGCTGACCTTCCCTTTGGGGGAGGACTCGACAAGGACGATCCAGATCGGAGCCCTGCTTCCGGAGGAGGCGTGCGACCAGCTTCTCGCTTTCCTGCGGCCAACTCCGACATCTTCGCATAGTCGGCATCCGACATGCCGGGTATCCCTGAGGAGGTAATTACCCACAAGCTCAACATCAAACCAGAATGTCGGCCCATCCGGAAGAAAAAGAAAAGCTTCACCCCCAACCGACAGAAGGCCATTGATGAGGAGGTGCGCAAGCTGGTGGCCGCTTACCACATTCGAGAGGTCCACTACCCCGACTGACTGGCCAACGTCGTCATGGTCCGCAAGGCCAGTGGGAGCTGGAGGATGTGCGTGGACTTCATTGACCTCAATAAGGTGTGCCCCAAGGATAGTTTCCTATTTCCTTGGATTGACCAGCTGGTGGATGCCACATTCGGCCATGAGACCCTCAGCTTCATGGACGCCTTCTCGGGGTACAACCAGATTAAGATGGATCCAGCAGACAAGGAGGCTACCTCGTTTGTGACCGGGAAGGGGATATACTGCTATAGTGATACCGTTTGGATTGAAGAATGCGGGGGCCACCTATCAGAGGCTAATGAATAAGGTCTTTGAGGACCAGATCGGTGCAATATGGAGGTGTACGTGGATGACATGCTGACCAAGAGTACCCGTACCATCGACCACATTGCCGACCTCGCGAAGACCTTGGATAATCTTGCCGATACTAGATGAGACTGAACCCCCACAAGTGTGCCTTCGGGGTTACAGCGGTAAGTTCTTAGGCTTCATGGTGACGCAGCAAGGGATCGAGGCAAACCCGACAAGATCCGAGCTATCCTGGACATGAGGCCCCCTGCTAATAAGAAGGAGGTGCAACGCCTAACCGGGAGGGTGGCAGCCTTGAGCTATTTTTTGTCCAAGTCGGTGGAGAGGTGTCTGCCTTTCTTCAAGGCGTTGCGCAAGGTCAACAGCTTTGAGTGGACGAAGGAATGCCAAGAAGCCTTCGAGGAGTTAAAAGAGTTTTTATCCACTCTGCCATTGTTGTCCAAGCCGAGGAGCGGGAGGAGCTCTTTCTATATCTTGCAGCTTCCCCCGAGGCTGTCAGTTTCGTGCTTGTTGTATGGAAGCCGACGAGACGCAGAAGCCGGTCTACTACACTAGCAAGGTGCTTCATGACATGGAGACCAGGTACTCCAGAACCGAGAAGATCATCTTTGCCCTGATCGTCTCACTCAGCACTTCAGACCCTACTTCCAAGCTCATCCGATTGTGGTGCTCACGGACCAGCCCCTCGGACTATCTTATCCCGTCTTGACACCTCTGACCGACTTGCGAAGTGGGCCATCAAGCTGGGAGAGTTTGACTTGTCAATCCGACCGAGGTCTGCAATGAAGTCCCAGGGGTTAGCTGATTTTCTGATCGAATGCACCTGGGCCGAGGAGCGTCCGAAGGAACCGCACTTGGAGTTCCCTGCGGGGGGAGGCCGGAGAGGAAGATTGGATCCTTCATGTAGATGGTGCATTAAACTCTCAGTGGACTGGAGCCGGGCTCATCCTCGCGAGCCTTGAGGGGGAGGTGGTGGAGTATGCTCTCCGGTTCCTTTTCCCCGCCACCAACAACCAAGCGGAGTATGAAGTCCTGCTAGTAGGGATGAAGTTGGCCGGGGAGCTCGAAGCGAGGCATCTGAGGGCTTTCACAGACTCTCAACTTGTTTCTGGGCAAGTTGCTGGGGAGTACGAAGCCAGAGATCCAACTATGTCCTGTTACTTGGGCAAGGTTCAATCCCAGGGCTCCCATTTTGCTTATTTCCATGCCAGTTACATCCCTAGGGGAGAGAATGCCAGGGCTGATGCACTGTCTCGCTTGGCCACTTCGACCGACAGGACCTTGGGAAGAACGTATGTGGAGCATTTGCAGATCCCAAGCATTGAAGCCACAGGAGAAGCCCTGTCGATCGCGCAAGAGCCCTCTTGGATGGACACTTATATCCGGTATCTCACCGATGGTGCCCTCCCTGAAGACCCAGCTGAAGCCAGACTACTCAAGCGGCGGGCTCCAAACTTTTAATGATGGACGGGCGGCTTTACCGAAGGTCATTCTCATACCCGGTCCTCAAGTGCGTCGGCCCCATGGAAGCTGATTACATCCTACGGGAGATTCATGAAGGCATCTGCGGAAGTCATTTGGGGGGCAGAGCTCTGGCATATAAGGCCCTATGGCAAGGGTACTAATGGCTGACAATGCGGGAGGACGCCGCCGAGCTCGTCAGGAGGTGTGATAGCTGCGAGCGTCATGCCAGCATCTAGCGGCAGCCAACCTCTCAGCTGAGCCCCCTGGTGGCCCCCTGGCCTTTTGTTCAGTGGGGGATGGATATCCTAGGGCTGTTTCCTCTGACCTCCGGTCAGCGCAAGTTCCTGTTGGTAGCCGTTGACCACTTCACCAAATGGATCGAGGCCGAGGCGCTGTCCAAGATCACCGAGGGCAAGGTGAGATCCTTTTTCTGGAAGTCTATAATCTGTCGGTTCGGACTGCCGCATACCCTCATCACCGACAACGGCTGGCAGTTCGATAGCGCCCCTTCAGAGGATTCTGCGCCGAGCTAGGCATTCATCGGTGTTCACCTCCATCGGGCACCCCCAGACCAATGGCGTGACTGAGGTGACCAACCGCATCATCCTCCAAGGACTCAGAGCATGACTGGATGACTTCAAAGGATGGGGGTGGATGAGCTCCCCAATGTGCTGTGGGCCTACCACACGATGCCGCGAGCCCCCACCGGAGAGACTCCCTTCAACCTCATCTTCGGATCTAAAGCTATCATCCCTGTGGAGATAGGTGCCCTGAGCCCCCAGACGGAGTCATACAACAAGGAGGACAACTTGTGGAGGAGATGCGTGACCAAGCACGACTCCGGATGGCCGCCTACCAACAGCGCATAGCCAGGTACTACAATGCCTGTGTCCGCCCCAGGACATTCCTGCCGGGGGACCTAGTACTCAGATGGGCTAAAGTTTCGAAGCCGATGGAAGGAGGCAAGTTGTCGCCAAATTGGGAAGGACCCTACCGAGTCACCGAAGCCCTCCATCATGGAGCGTATGGAATCGAAGGGCTAGATGGGAAGCCACTCCCGCGGACCTGGAACTCCGATAACCTCCGTCGGTATTATTAGTAATGTACCCCTTCCCTACGTTGAGTTGTGCATTTGCATTCTTTGGGGCTCATGCCCCATGTTTTATATTAATAAAAGCATGTTCGCGTAACCCATCTTTTCAGTAAAAGCCCAAGGCCAGCTCAGCACTTCAAGACCGATGTACCATCGGTATCGAAGACCGGTATACCATAAACACCAAAAAGCCTGAGGCTAGCTCGGCACTTCAAGACTGATGTACCATCGGAACTGAAGACCGGTATACCACCAGCACCAAAAAGCCCGGGCCAGCTCGGCACTTCAAGACTGATGTACCATCGGCATCGAAGACTGATGTACCATCGGTACCAAAAAGCCCAAGGCCAGCTCGGCACTTCAAGACCGATGTACCATCGGCACCGAAGACTGGTATACCACCGGCACCAAAAAGTCCGAGGCCAGCTCGGCACTTCAAGACCGATGTACCATCGATACCAAAGACCGATGTACCACCGATACCAAAAAGCCCAAGGCCAGCTCGGTACTTCAAGACCAATGTACCATCGGCACCGAAGACCGATGTACCACCGGCATCAAAAAGCCCGAGACCAGCTCGGCACTTCAAGACCAATACCATCGATACCGAAGATCGGTGTACCATCAGCATAAAAAAGCCCGAGGCTAGCTCGGCACTTCAAGACTGATATACCATCGACATCGAAGATCGATGTACCATCGATACCAAAAAGCACGAGGCCAGCTCGGCACTTCAAGACCGATGTACCATTGGCATCGAAGACCGATGTACCATCGGTACCAAAAAGCCCGGGGTCAGCTCGGCACTTCAAGACGATGCACCATCGGCATCGAAGACCGGTGTACCATCGGCACCAAAAAGCTCGAGACCAGCTCGGCACTTCAAGACAGATGTACCATCGGCACCGATGACCGGTGTACCATCGGCACCAAAAAGCCCGAGGCCAGCTTTGCACTTCAAGTCCGATGTACCATCGGTACCGAAGATCAGTGTTCCATCGGCACAAAAAAAATCCCGAGGCCAGCTTGGCACATGAAGACCAATGTACCATCGGCATCGAAGATCGATGTACCACCGGCACCAAAAAGCCCGAGGCCAGCTCGGCACTTCATGACCGATGTACCATCGGCACCAAAGACCGGTGTACCATCGGTACCAAAAAGCCTGAGGCTAGCTCGGCAACTCAAGGCTGATGTGCCATCGGCACTCCAAGGCCCGAGGCCAGCTCGGTACCTCAAGACCGATACACCATCGGCACCGAAGGCCGATGTTTCATCGATACTCAAAGGCCCGAGCCTGGCTTGGCGCTTCGAGGCCGATGTACCATAGGTACTCAACGGCCCGAGGCTGGCTCGATCCCAAGTCCAACCTCGGCGCTCCCACTAGGGTCCGGCCCTACGTAGCAACTGAGTCATGGATTCGCTTGTGGCAGACTGGGCAGACGCTACTCCTCGATGCCGACGCAGCCCCTAGGGGTCCTACATCGGCAAGTCGAGGAAGACTTAAGAAAAACACACTTCAACAAACAAAAGATCTCATTACTTTGATTGTTTTACAAAATGCCAACCTAAGTCGGACTTAGACAAAAAAGAAAATATGTCAGGAGGGTCTATCAGGCTTTCGTTGATGCCGACCCATCGACCAGGGCATCCTCTGGCTCATCACCGTCTTCTGGCTCAAGGTCTCGAAGGTCGGCGATTCCTGAGACTCGTGCGGCTTTCTCCTTGCCATCGCGGATGCCCTGGAGGTACGCCTTGGCGGAGCCCTCTGCAACCTCCTCAGTAAAGCGGTGGAGCTCTTGAAACGCTCCATGGATTCGACTGCTGACAGCTCGGCCGCTACAGCCCTCTCCTCGGCTGCCTGGGCCCTCCGCGTGGCCTCGTTTGCCCAGGTGGTAGCATCAGCGGCTTGGGTATCAGCCCTCTGCGCGACCTCCTCGGCGTCTGCTTCCCGGCCTTCGGACTCCTTGGCCTCTTCCTTCGCCATCTCCAGTTGAAGATGGCAGGCCGCCATCTCGGCCTCGACGGTGCAGGTGCGCGCTAGGCTGGTGGCCTCCCACTGCCTGGCCTCTTCTGCTTCCCTTCTCGCGGCCCCTAGCGCCCTCTCGGTCGCCTCAGCCTCCCTTCGGGCCACCTCTAGGACCCCCTCAGCCTCCTTGGCCCGGGCCACGGCCGCCACAACCGTCTGATGGACGCAATGGCTCCGAAGAGTGATGTCCCTCAGGGCTGCCAGGGAATTGACCGCCTGCACCAGAAGGACTCGGTTAGTGCAAACAACAAAGATTAAAATTACACAAGCCAAAGAGAAGAGGATTCTCACCCAGAGGTACGCCATGAAGGTGTCTTGGTAGATCGTCGGGGCCTCCAGCTCGCGGAACTCCGCTTGAAGCTCCGACAGACACACCCTCGCCATCAGCCGCTCAGCAGTGCGGCCATTGTAGGTGAGGGACACCTGTGGCGACTCGCCCCAACCCCCCTCCCCTCGGGGTCGGACGAGGCTGATGGTTCCACCGCTGCTGTGCTTCCACTTGCGGGTGCACTCTCCTTCGGGAGCAGTTTGGTCGTGGGCTCCATGGTCTCGGCTCTGGCGGCGATCGACTTGGCGCTTGGCCCTCGGCTCTGGTGGGGTGTTGGCAATCAGGTCGACTGCCGGGGGCACCTGCGGGGCATTCGGGGGACCTACTGGCTGGGGTGATGAGGGACCGGCTCCCTCGTCGACATCCTGGCTCTAGGCGGGGGAAGGAGGGGCCTGGGGGCGAGGTTTCTTCTTCCCTCCCACGGTGACCTGTGCCTTGCGCTTCTGCATGGCCGCCTTCCTTATCATGGCGGTCGGGACCTTCATTACTGCACATCATCGGTCAGAGTTAGTAAAAAAAAAAAAAGAAAGAGAAGGAGAAAAGAAAAGAAAGGGAAAACTGGCTAAGTGTCAGGTTGGCCGCTACTCACCACTCTGGGTGGAGACCCCTGCGAGTCAGAGGTTTGCCTCCGATAAAAGTTGGTTGCACCTAGGGACCTCGGCTGTCAATAGCTGCCCCAGTGCTTCCCTGTCCCCCGGGAGTAGAGATGAGTCCATGTTGGGCCTAAGGTCTGGTCCCCCCACCTAGGCTTGACTCCGTCGAGGTCGGCAAAGAAGAATCAGGATTTTCATCCCTTAACAGAGGAGGGAAGATATAGTTTGAGGGCTCGGCCGGGCCGAGGCTGAAATAGCCACCAACCCGACTGTTGCCGAAGAGTGTAAAAACAGTGGAAGAGGGAGAGTCTAGGTGTGATGCCATAGACGTGGCAGAGGACGATGAAGGTGCAAATGGTCCAAAGGGAGTTCGGGACCAGCTGGGCGGGAGTTAAAGAGTAGCGATCGAGGAGGTTAAGGAAGAAAGGATGGAAGGGCAGACGAAGACCTAACTTAAAAGAAATCTCGTAAAGGGCTACCCTACCGGGTCGGGAGGAGACCACCCTATCATCGGGGGTTGGCAAAAAGAGCCCTATGTCTCTAAAAATTTGGTAACGAGCCCTAATGTTTGCCAAGTCCTGGCTTGTTACCGTGAAGGCGGTCCCCGTCGAGGATTCCGCCCCCACCCTCGAGGAGGTGCTGACGAACGTCGGGCATCTCCTAGCCAGAGCTGTGATGGCAGCTCACCGTTGGGAGAGAGGAACGTGGTCCTTCAAAGGAGTGGAGGAGGAGGACCATGAGGGAGTAAGAGATGGAGAGGCGCATAGCCTCGAAGAGAAAATCTGGTTCGTGGGGGACGTAGATGAGGGCTAAGAGGGAGAAGAGGCAATGGAAGAAACCTAATGGGAAAGCTAGAAGGTTGGGGGTGATTAGGAAGCTAACCTGATGTGAAAAGCAGCGGAAGCAGGGTCTCGGGAGGAAGACGGGTTCGAGAGCTGGAGGTGGAAGATGATCTCAGGCAAAGTGACGAAACTCATCCTTTCCCCCTACTTATCGGTTTCAAATCGTCTCGCCTTATCTACCCGGCCATGTGGACTCCCGCTATAGGCCGAGTCACCTCGGCAGGTGCCCGATGCGTGGACATTCCGCCTTCAGCCAATAGCAGAGCAGCGCTAGCGTCAGCACCATAATGACAATGATGGCGGTGGCTTTTCGTAGGCCCCGAGAGGATGCCCCAGCTTCGAGGTAGATCCCCACATATCAGACGGACGACAGAGGTGGTATTGTTGCAACCCTCAAGTTGCTCATGCTGAGGCATCACTGCACCCATGAACACGTGCCTTTTGGCAATTGTCGGCGTGTAGGGATCAGCCACTTGGGAGGTGACACCCCTTTCGCCTTGCAGAGGTGGGCCCGCTTCGTCTCAGGGGCGAGGGGGCATCTGATGTGACTGATACAACATCGTTAGGGTTAACGGAGAAAGTAACTGCTGAAGCCCCCGCCTCGGCCTCCCAGGTCCCTTTGGCCTCCAAGGCCCCCTCGGCTCCGAGGTCCCTTCAGCCTCCGAGGCCCCCTCGGCCCCGAGGTCCCCTCGGCCTCGGTCTCGGACCCGGCGTTCCCTCAGCCTCAAACCTGGCATCCCCTCGGCCTCGGTCTCGGACCCGGCATTCCCTCGGCTTCGGCCTCGGACCTAGCGTTCCCTCGGCCTCGGACCAGGCGTCCCCTCCGCCTCAATCTCGGACCCGGCGTTCCCTCGGCCTCGGCCTCGGACCAGGCATCCCCTTGGCCTCGGTCTTAGATCCGGCATTCCCTCGGCCTTGGACCTGGCATCCCCTCGGCCTCGGCCTCGGACCCGACGTCCCCTCGGCCTCGGGCCTGGGAGCACCCTAGCTTCGGACCTTATGTCCCACCATCTCGAGCCGCCTGACACACCCACGTGACCCACCAACCGCCTGTGGCGGCCACATGGCCCACTACTTACTGCAACAGCATGTGGCCACAATCCGTAACGGCGCAAGTCTGACGCGACTAGGCCCATCTGCCACCTGTAGCTTCGCGCCTGGCTGATGGTTGGCGGGGAAAGACACCTCTGACATGCTCAGTGTTGGTTGCGACCTATCGCTGTCAGCCTTGTCATCCGCCCACTACCGGACAAAGGCACCTCGAAATCAACCACCTTCTGGAAGTAAAAAAAAAGGATCCTCGAACAGGTATAAAAGCCCACACTCACAACGATGAGGGGGATCCGAACTCAAGTTCTCTAACTATCTTTTCTGATAGTTCTTTTCCTTAACTGTTCCCAAGTTGCTTACTTGAGTGTCGGAGGGTCCCCGCCAGTGCAACCGGTTCTCAAGGACTTTCTTGCAGGAGTTCTTCAAGGAGGGGATCTCCGTTCCGACGTTGGAGGAAGGCGACTTGGCGTCAACAATATTCTTAACCAAACCGAATAGGTTGCTTTTAGTTAAGAATTTTCATCCAATCACAACGAGTCACAATCCAACTTGATTACCTTACTAACCTATAATAGGAATATTAGACAAAATTCAGTCGATATAAGTTGATAATATCTAAACCAAAATAGTTTGTATATCATATAGTAAATGAATATTAATATATATGATATTTAGAATTCCTTCAAGTTAAGTTAGTGCAGCACCTTGAAAAACTATTCTACTTGAATCTCTATGCACAATATTCTGTATCGTTAAATCGTTTCTTTGTCGGTCATGAATCTCTTTACGTAAATTATTTTGCAGTCATAACTGCCGCTTCTATTGACATCCAAATTGATTGGGTTTTTTCTTAAAATACGCTCTTCAATCTTCAAGTGCTTTGCAATGCTTGCATTACTATTTTTATATTAAAATAAACATGCTAAACATATAAAATAGGTCCAATAGATATGAGAGAGATATGCTATATCTTCATTCTCTGCATTGCCAATAAGGAAAGAAACAAAAAACAGAGAGGAAAAAACAATGATGATGTGTGGTGTAATCCCAATAACCAAGGGATAAGAGTTTTTGGCTGAAATTTCTTTGCATGTAAACAAGTAACCCAGTCAATCTGTCCAAAAAATAATAATAATAAAACCAAGTCTTTGCATCTCGGTCATTTATCTTCTTGTAATTTTGACCAAAAACATAAAACCCAGGATCTTAAACTTGGATATGGCTACCTCCCTTCATCATGGTAAAACGACCGCTGAGTTTACTTCAAGGAATCAGATGTTGGTTGATGGCTTATTGAATACTGCAAGCATACTTTTCTTGCGGTATCCTAGTAAGAGGGACTTGTTAGGAACTTTCACACCAACTGCCACATCCATTAATGTTGCTAGCTAGCTATAGATTTTATCCACTACTCTCATTACACCAGCTATTGAATTAATTGCCATCTTTTAGAACTATTTCCAAGAAATTTACTTTGACTTCACCTTCGGTTTTTAAAAGAGGAACAATAAGTACGTTGCTTGAAAGGGAACTCCAAATTTATATGGCTGTATTTTCATATTCTATTTATTCTTTTTGGGTTGCAAACTTAATGGTAGAGTACTGGGCTTTTAAGTGCGACTATAATCTTTTACACATTTAGATGAAGTTATAAATTAGTTCAGACTATTTGTAGAGCCTATAAGACCACATGATCAATAATTTCATTTTGATCTATTATATTCTTTTTTTTTTGGTACAAACGGGCGATCACACAAGTCTAGTATGAATCAGCCCAGAAACATCTGAATACAAAATCTGCTGTAAAAGAAGAGGACATGAATCACCCGGCTTCCAAACTCATGATCCAGCATGCTGGGCCACAAAAGCAACCACCCAGTTCGCCGTCACATTGGCTTCGCGGTAAATATGACGGATCTGGACAGTGCCAATCTCCTGCAGGATATACCAGATATCCCTAAGGATCAGATTAGAGGAATTATCAAAACAAGCCTCCTTCTGCAGCCACGAGATAACCATCATAGAATCCCCCTCAATCATGATCCTATGAGTATGGAGAATCCGAACAACATAAGAAATACCCGTCCAAGCTGCATAGAGCTCAGCCAGTGGGACAGAGGAGTCTAGAGTAGCAAAACCTCCTGCCGCCACCAAATCTCCTGACGGCCCCCAAATGATGAAACCAAAATCAGGAGCTCTGCCACGGATACTCCTATTGAAGTTGATTTTGATAACCCCTGGAGGGGGGGCTCCCAAGAAAAGAAAACCGTATGCCGGTTCGCTGCCAAAGCAGCAGGGGAACCCCAGTGGCTAGAAGAGTCAGAACTAACAGCATGACTGACGCAGGCTAAGTCCGCCATCAGCGCTCTAATCTTTCTCACAGTTATATGAGGAGAAATAGTGTCGATCGAGAAGATGAGCTGGTTCCTCGACAACCAAATGTGATAAGCCGTTGCAGCCCAGAGACCTCGCTTATGCTGAGAGCCCCTCCGGATATCATGGAAGAAAGAGGAGCGCGGGGAGTCCATACCATCCAGTCTACTAGAATAACCCATCAAATACCATATCCGACTAGCTCTGGGACATAGAAAGATAGCGTGGTCAGAAGTCTCCTCCTCCTGCCTACAAAGGGGACAAATCGGCTGAATTGAGAGACCCCTCCGAGATAGAAAGACACAGGTTAGAAGGCAGTCGCATCGAAGCTTCCAAATAAATAGCTAAACCCTGGGAATGATGGGAAGCTTCCAAATCCATGCAGCATCCTTCGACCGCTGGGACTGTGGTCTGAACACCTTCATAAGATCCCTGGAGGGGGCCCTAGAGAGGCAAGATTTCTGCCAGATCCTAGAATCAATAGAGTGACCGGGCATAATAGGCAATGAGAGAATCCGCCGAGCCAACTCCGCCCCAAATAACCAGGACACCACCGTAATATCCCATGAGGAATGATCTAAAGAAATCAAATCCTTAACCCTTAAACTGGGAGGGGCTTTCATATTAATAAAAGAGGGCCATCGCGACAGAGGGAGCTCAGAAATTCAAGTATCCTTAATAACATCAATCGAATCACCATCTCCGATACTCCATGAGATGTTATCCTAGATAAACTGACCATATCTGCAAACCTCCTTCCAAAAGGAGGAAGATCTCCGGGCCAGAAGAATGAGCGAACCGGACGACCACTCACCATATCTAGCTCGCATCAAAGAACTCCAGAAACACTGCGGCTCCAGAAGGAATCGCGAAGCATGTTTGGCAAGAAAAGCTTCTCTTCTAACAATCAGAGATTGAATTCCGAGACCTCCTTTTTGGATTGGCATATATTCTTTGATACTTTGTAATTGGATTTTGCTGGTCAATATTTTATTACTCATGGTCTACATTAAATCAAAAGGTTAAAAAAAAAAAAAAAACCTCCACTCAATTCTTTAAGCTAGGCCTGAACAATAAATATGTGGTTATGGTAGAGAGAGGGTGTGTACATGTACGTGTATATGTGCATTTGTGTGATATATTCATTAGTGTCCATTGATAGCTAAAAGAATATTACACCTCAATAACAAGGTTGTAGGATGCTGCTAGAAATTCTTTGTACAATTCAAGTTCATTATTCAAAAATTTGTATATCCTTTTCCAAATTTTTCTTTCTTCCTTTTTTTTCTTTCTATAGGATGATACACCATTAATGCAGCCCTCTCCTTGATATCTCTAACCTTCCAACCCTAGTAAAGACAATTTAATTCCAGATTATTTGATATAAAATAATACCAGTGTATAAGTTTAATTAGTATCTCAATTCAAACTCGACACCTCTGAGATTAAGAGTGAGGTTTAATCAAACAACGGGGGGAAAAAATGGCATTTAGAATGCTTGACCAGAGCCTACCCCTCACATCTATCAATTCGACAGAACTTTTTTATTAGTGGAGACAGAAATCAAGTCCCCCTTACGCTTCCATCATTTGCACTCTCACATCATTGAATACGCCCATCTCATTTAGACGACCAAATGATTTCCAGCCACGCTCTCATGAGAGCATGTTTCAGCCCCTTATTTCCTCCTTGTTTTAGAGTGTCACTCCACTTTGGATTAGTGGGACAAACAGCATCCATTCTCTTCCAGAAGTGCAAAGAAAGGTTGTGGATTCGCCCCAACACCCCCCACACCCACTGCAAACAAAAGTATTCTTATATTATAAAAACTATAAATTTGTGTCTTTTGATGATCTTTGAAGCATAAGCAATGGTATCATACCTTTGACAGCATTAGTATAGTGCTACAAATCAAGCTTCTATTCCCTTTAGACCCAAAGCATAAAAAATAATCTGAAGTGCCCTTGTGTCCTTGTCGCAACGCGTACGAGAAGGCCCCCGTCGTTGGTTGGCTGACCACCTACTTCTGATCTCAAGCTTTCATAGGTGTGCTCGATTCCCTCTCTTCGTTGCTCCATTCTTTGAACGAAAGCGACATTAGGCTTAATTAACATATTCAGTCTGTGTGGAGAGTTCAACTTGTGTGGTTGCAGGTGATTCTTGTTATGATTGTTTTTAAGTGCCCATGACATAGGTGTGCTCGATTCCTTTTCTTCATCTCATCATGCTTTAAACTAGAGTGCTCATGATTAGTCTTGTTGAGAGGTAAAATCGTCATCACATTAATATCCGTGCGAGGCGGTTAAGGCTAACCTCCTCCCTTCGACTCTTCCGGGCTTCCGTAGCTCGGCCCCTCCGGGCTTTCATAGCTCGGCCCCTTCCGGGCTTCCATAGCTCGGCCCTTCCGGGGTTCCGTAGCTCGGTCCTTCCGGGCTTCCGTAGCTCGGCCCTTCCGGGCTTCCGCAGCTCGGCTCCTTCCGGGCTTCCATAGCTCGGCCCCTTCCGGGCTTCCATAGCTCGGCTCCTTCCGGGCTTCCATAGCTCGGCCCCTTCCGGGCCTCTGTGGCTCGGTCTCTTCCATGGCTCGGTTTCATCAAGCGATCCGTAGCCTGACACCCACCTCCGCGGAACTTGACGCGGGAGAGCCCAGGCCTACCCGAACAGCATCCTAGATAAGGAATCATGTCGGGACGTGGCCTAGAGCCTGTTGTAACCGCCCCACGCCTAC
Organism: Calamus simplicifolius; assembly: GCA_900491605.1. Taxonomy (NCBI): domain Eukaryota; kingdom Viridiplantae; phylum Streptophyta; class Magnoliopsida; order Arecales; family Arecaceae; genus Calamus; species Calamus simplicifolius. The sequence continues at coordinate 123,435 of UESW01002784.1, read as the reverse complement.
CTGACCAGATCTTGAGACATCAAGGAGCTCTCCCGGCCATCGATCCCTTAACAAACGAGTACGGAGCCTAACGGCCCCACGATGGCCTGATTCTGTCCGCCTCCGTATCGTAACAACCTCTGAACCTTCCAGAAGACGCTCAAGATCCAGATGACAGTCTATAAATATCAGATTCACAGATTCTCTCAGGTACGCGACTCTTGACGCACACAAAACTCTGGACTCACTCCTCTCTCCCGGTAGCTCATCGGCGCTCTGCCCCCTCCTAGAGCTTCCGATTGGCCGCCCCCTGGAGAGGTCTCCCGGAGAGATCCACCTCCCCACTGTCTGGTTGATCGCCGATTCCTTCCCCACTGACTTGAGCGTCGGAGGGCCTTCCGCGGAGGACCACCCCCAGCGTCCCCCCGCGTGTGGGCTTCTTTTTGCAGGTCCGCCGCACCCCTCTCCCTGGAGATCGACCGCGCCCGAGTCGAGGACGGATCCCGGCGGCAACAGATTGGCGCTAGAGGAAGGGCCTCAAGTCCCATTAAAACTTGAAGAAAGGAGACAAGGATCTCAATCCGGAGAAGAACCTCTCCGATGGCCAACCGGAAGAGAGCAACCTCTGATGCCCAAGATCAGGTCGCCTCCCAGAGGCCTGATCCGACTGGCGCCACAGCGCCACAACCCCCACCTGTCGAGACTCCGTCGCCGCCTGCCATTCCGGTGACCCAGGACCAGTTCGCTACGCTGGTCCAGCAAGTCCAAGCTCTTACCCACATGGTCCAGGAGCGCCTTGCAGCTCCTCCTGCTTCGCATCCTCAGAAGGAGGCGGCGATTCCTTCTTCGCCGATGGCCTCCTCCTCTGATTTCCGTGGGTCCGCGGATCCCCCATATCGGCCCAGGGGGACAAACCAATCCCGCGAGGCGGTCATGATCGAGATCCTCTCAGATCTCGGAGCCCGCTCCCTCTCCCCGGCGACGTCTCACCATGATTCAACGCCATCCTTGCGTTCTCGCGCCCAGCTGCTCCTCTACCGGCGAGGAGGAGATCCGCCGTCAGATCCAGGAGATGCGCCAGGAGCTGGACGCCGCCAAGCAGACCCACCTGCCCCAGCCCAAGGCGGAGCAGGGTATCCCTTTCTCTAAGGGGATCATGGAGGAAGTGATTCCCTCCCATGTCAAACTGCCAGCCGTCGAACCCTACACGGCTCCACTGATCCGGATGACCATCTCAGTAGCTTCCGGTCGATAATGATGTTCCACGGAGCATCCGATGCGGTCCTCTGCCGTGCCTTTCCATCCACCCTCAGAGGATCCGCCCGAACCTGGTTCAACGCCTTGAAGCCAGGTTCCATCGATTCATTTGACGAGCTGAGTTGCCTTTTCATTGGCCAGTTCGTCAGCAGCCGCCGCCACCGGCGAGATCTGACTCCCTCTCCGAAGTCAAGCAAAGAGAGGGGGAGTCCTTGAGGAATTACCTTGGCCGTTTCAACAAGGCCATGTTGGAGGTGGACCACCTTAATCATGAGGTGGCTATGTCCGCCCTGGCGGGGGGTGTCTCGAAGGAGAGCGACTTCTATCTGGCTATGGAGGTCAGCTACCCCCCATGTCTCTCTGATATGATGGCCCTTGCGGACAAGTACGCTAGGGTCGAGGAGTCGCGGAGAGTTGCCCGCGCTGAGCAAGCAAAGAAGAAGGAGCCCAAACTCCTCGACAGACACCGTCCCATCCGTCGACCAAGTCCGCCTCGCCGCCAAAGAGTCCCTCCGCTGCCGCCAAGGAATCGCTCCCGGAGTCCCCCCAGGCGATTCGATCGCTACACTCCGTTGACTGTGCCCGGCGCAAATCCTCATGGAGATAGAGCGCCAGCTTCCCCGGCCAGTACCTCTCCGAGGGAACCCGACCCGAAGAGATCCCGCAAATACTGCCGCTACCATAGGGAGCATGGTCATGACACTGAAGAATGCTGGCAGCTGAAGAATGAAATCGAGAGATTGATCCGGCGGGGACGGCTGGATCAGTTCAGGAGGGCGCCCGAGCCGCAGCAACAAGGAGGTGACCGCCAGCCCGAGCTCCCACAACTCCCTCCTCCACCAAATCCGCCCGTGGTTGGCCGTATCAACATGATTGAGGAGGCCGGCGGATCGAGCTCCAGGGGCGACGGTGATGGCCGGTGCCGAAGAAGGCACGCACGGCGAGCTCTCCTTTTCCGATGATGATCTTCTTGGGATACAGCTCCCCACGATGACGCACTTGTTGTATCCCTTAATTGAACAATTATGATGTAAGCCGAATCCTCGTCGATAGTGGAAGTTCGGTAAACGTTTTGTACCTCGGTGTGTTTGCCAGGATGAAATTGCTCATGGAAAACCTTCGAGCCGTGGATTCCGCCCTGATGGGATTCACCGGCGACGTCATCATCCCGGAAGGAATCGTCACCCTGACGGTCCGCGCGGGAACCTGGCCCCTCGTGACCATTGTACAGACCGATTTCCTAGTGACCGACCTCAGTCCCCATACAACGCCATATTCGGCAGGCCCGGCTTGATGTCCCTCAAGGCAGTTGTCTCTATCCCGCATCTGTCTATGAAGTTCCCCACCGAGCGAGGAGTTGGAGTGGTTCGGGGAAGTCAGGCCATGGCTCGGCAATGTTTCGTTACGAGCCTTCAGTCTAGAATGCCCGAAGTTGACGGGCTAGACGCTCGCGAAGACTTCGCCGAACAGCGGGGAGAACCGGCAGAAGAGCTGGAGGAGGTACCATTGGACGAAGCTCGGCCCGACCGAACCATAAGGATCGGGTCGCTACTCAAAGGAGAGCCTCGGCACAGGCTTGATCAGATTCCTCCAAAGCAATGCAGACATCTTCGCCTGGACCGCCTCCGACATGCCAGGGATTAGCCCCGAGGTCCTCGTCCATCGTCTCAATGTGGACGAGATGCACAGGCCTGTTAAGCAGAAGAAGAGAAGCTTCGCCCCAGAGCGGCAAAAAGCCATTGAAGAAGAGGTCGACAAACTCATCAAAGGCCAATTTCGTCCGAGAGGTGAATTACCCAAGCTGGCTGTCAAATGTCGTCATGGTGAAAAAGTCGAACGGCAAATGGAGGATCTGCATCGACTTCACCGACCTCAACAAAGCCTGCCCGAAGGACAGCTTCCCCCTCCCTCGGATCGATCAGCTCGTGGACGCCACCTCAGGCCACCAAATGCTGTCATTCATGGATGCCTATTCCGGCTACAATCAGATCCGAATGGCCCCCGAGGATGAAGAAAAGACCGCCTTCATAACCGACCGAGGTACCTACTGTTACCGTGTTATGCCTTTTGGTCTTAAAAATGCAGGGGCGACCTACCAGCGGCTGGTCAACAAGGTGTTCAAGGAGCAAATCGGCCGGAACATGGAGGTATACGTGGACGACATGCTGGTCAAAAGCAAGGAGCGCCACGACATGTCGAGGACCTCGCAGAGAGCTTTGCAACGTTGCGCAAATATGGGATGAAACTCAACCCGACCAAGTGCGCCTTCGGCGTCAACTCGGGAAGTTCCTCGGCTTCATGGTCTCCCAGCGAGGTATCGAAGCTAACCCCCAGAAGATTCAAGCTCTCCAACAAATGGCGCCCCCTGCATCTGTAAAAGAGGTCCAGCGCCTAACCGGGAGGATAGCGGCCCTTAACCGCTTTGTGGCGCGGTCGGCCGAGAGATGCCTCCCCTTCTTCAAAACTCTCCGATCGGCCAAAAACTTCCAGTGGACTCCCGAGTGCCAGAAGTCATTTCAAGATCTCAAGAAGTACCTCGGCTCGCCTCCACTTCTCAGTAGTCCACCCCGGGAGAGACCCTATTTCTGTACCTGGCTGTTTCGGAGGGCGCGTTTGTTCGGTGCTAGTCAAAGAAGAAGGCAAAGTCCAGAAGCCGATCTACTATGTGAGCAGGCTGCTCCGCGATGCGGAGACGAGGTACAGCAGGATTGAAAAGATGGTGTTGGCCTTATCACCTCAGTTCGAAAGCTACGACCGTATTTCCAAGCACATTCCGTGACGGTCCTGACTGACCAACCCATCAAGGCGGTGGTCCACCGTCCGAAACATCGGGAGAATGACCAAATGGGCCGTCGAGCTAAGCGAGCATGACATACATTTTCAGCCTCGCCCAGCCATCAAAGCCCAAGTACTGGCCGACTTCCTCCTCGAGTGTACCATCCCGGAGGACGGTTCTACCCCAGACTCTCGAAGAGCCAAAGTCTGGAGCCCGGTGGCTCCTCCACGTCGACGGGTCGTCCAATGCCCATCACTCCGGTGCGGGTCTAGTTCTTACCAGTCCTGAGGGGATGGCTTTCGAGTATGGCGTCCGATTCTCCTTCCCGGCTTCCAACAACGAAGCCGAGTATGAAGCTCTGTTAGCCGGTCTCCGGATCGCCCGCAATCTGAAGGTGGAAAAGCTCAGCGCCTTCACCGACTCTCAGCTGGTAGCCGGCCATGTTCGGGGAGAGTTTGAAGCTCGGGAGCCGAACATGATTCGATATCTCCAGGAGGTGCGTAACTTGCTTCCCCATTTTTCTGAATTTGAAATTATTCAGATTCCCAGATCTGAGAACGCCCGTGCCGACCTACTCTCCCGACTGGCAACCACGGAGACAATGGATGCCGAGCAAAAATTCCACCTGGAGACTCTGGAAAAGCCGAGCATCATGGAAGCCGACCGGTGATGCAAGTTGAGGCCGAACCATCCTGGTTCGACCCTATCCTCAAATATCTCAAAGAAGGGTCGCTTCCGTCCGACCGAAGAGAGGCTAGGAAGCTGAAGCTGCAGGCCATCCACTACGTGTTGATTGACAACCAACTTTACAAGCGGTCATTTTCCATGCCGCTGCTTAGATGCCTTCGCCCATCAGAAGCGGACTACGCTCTGCGCGAGGTACATGAAGGGATTTGCGGCAACCATTGGGAAGCCGGTCCCTATGCCACAAGGTGCTGCGACAAGGCTATTACTGGCCGACCATGCAAAAGACGCGGACGATCTAGTCCGAGCCTGCGACCCCTGCCAGAGACATTCAAACATCCAAAGACTCCCTTCCGCCGAGCTAGTTTCTATATCCTCCGCTTGGCCCTTTGCCAAATGGGGGATGGACATCCTCGGCCCATTCCCGCTTGCACGGGACAGCGGAAATTCTTATTTGTCGCCATCGACTACTTCACCAAATGGGTCGAAGCGGAAGCAGTCGCGCAAATTACCGAGGCACGGGCCAGAGACTTTGTTTGGAGGTCCATCATCTGCCGATTCGGCCTCCCCACACTATAATCACCGATAACGGCAAGCAGTTCGACAACTCCAAATTCCGCCAGTTCTGTGAGGAACACGGAATCCGTCACCACCTTACTTCGGTCGGGCACCCACAAGCCAACGGAGCGGCCGAAGTGACCAACAGAACCCTCCTCCAGGGAATTAAAGCTCGCCTCTCCAGAGCCCAAGGCAGGTGGGCGATGAGCTACATCATGTCTTATGGGCCTACCGCACACCCCGAGAATCCCGACCGGCGAGACCCATTCCGAATGGCTTTTGGCACAGAGGCCGTTATCCCTGTGGAAGTCGGCCTCCCATCATTGCGGGTGGAGAGCTACTCGGAGGAAGCCAGCAACGAACAACTCCGCACCAACCTCGACCTGGTAGAGAAGTCAGAGAAAAGGCCCGAATCAGAACGGCTGCTTATCAACAGAGGGTGGCCCGGTACCATGCCTCCCAGGTCAAGGGGAAAGCCTTCCTACCCGGCGACCTTGTCCTCCGAAAGCTTCTGTTTCCAAACCGCTGGAGCAAGGAAAGCTGGCGCCAAACTGGGAGGGCCCGTACCAGGTAGCGGAGATTATTGGACCAGGAACCTACAAGCTGCAGGATCTGGATGGGAAGTCCATTCCCCGGACTTGGAACGCGGACAACCTTCGTAAATATTATCAATAGGGTATGTCCTCTCCAAACATCTCCATATACCTCACTGCATATCCTGCTTATCTGTTTCCTCAAAACCTGTTGCGTGAATCATTATGCACTATATTGCTATAAATTGCAAAAAGAAACAGATACTGCTTACCAATCCTCGGCACAACCGAGCTGTCTGTTCGAACAGGAATCTCCGAACCTTGGCAGGGCCAAGTAAAATCTCCGAACCTTGGCAGGGCCAAGTAAAATCTCCGAACCTTGGCAGGGCCAAGTAAAATATTTCTCCGAACCTCGGCAGGGCCGAGCAACAAATCTCCGAACCTTGGCAGGGCCAAGTAAAATCTCCGAACCTTGGCAGGGCCAAGTAAAATCTCCGAACCTTGGCAGGGCCAAGTAAAATATTCTCCGAACCTCGGCAGGGCCGAGCAACAAATCTCCGAACCTTGGCAGGGCCAAGTAAAATATTTCTCCGAACCTCGGCAGGGCCGAGCAACAAATCTCCGAACCTTGGCAGGGCCAAGTAAAATATTTCTCCGAACCTCGGCAGGGCCGAGCAACAAATCTCGAACCTTGGCAGGGCCAAGTAAAATATTTCTCTCGGCAAGCAAAATCTCCGAACCTTGGCAGGGCCAAGTAAAATATTTCTCGAACCTCGGCATCTCCGAACCTTGGCAGGGCCAAGTAAAATATTTCTCCGAACCTTGGCAGGGCCGAGCAACAAATCTCCGAACCTTGGCAGGGCCAAGTAAAATATTTCTCCGAACCTCGGCAGGGCCGAGCAACAAATCTCCGAACCTTGGCAGGGCCAAGTAAAATATTTCTCCGAACCTCGGCAGGGCCGAGCACAAGTCTCCGAACCTTGGCAGGGCCAAGTAAAATATTTCTCCGAACCTCGGCAGGGCCGAGCAACAAATCTCCGAACCTTGGCAGGGCCAAGTAAAATCTCCGAACCTTGGCAGGGCCAAGTAAAATATTTCTCGAACCTCGGCAGGGCCGAGCCTCCAAACCTTGGCAGGGCCAAGTAAAATATTTCTCCGAACCTCGGCAGGGCCGAGCAACAAATCTCCAAACCTTGGCAGGGCCAAGTAAAATATTTCTCCGAACCTCGGCAGGGCCGAGCAGCAAATCTCCGAACCTTGGCAGGGCCAAGTAAAATTTCTCCGAACCTCGGCAGGGCCGAGCAGCAAATCTCCGAACCTTGGCAGGGCCAAGTAAAATATTTCTCTGAACCTCGGCTCGAACCTTGGCAGGGCCAAGTAAAATATTTCTCCGAACCTCGGCAGGGCCGAGCAACAAATCTCCGAACCTTGGCAGGGCCAAGTAAAATATTCTCCGAACCTCGGCAGGGCCGAGCAACAAATCTCCGAACCTTGGCAGGGCCAAGTAAAATATTTCTCCGAACCTCGGCAGGGCCGAGCAACAAATCTCCGAACCTTGGCAGGGCCAAGTAAAATAACCTTGGCAGGGCCAAGTAAAATATTTCTCCGAACCTCGGCAGGGCCGAGCAACAAATCTCCGAACCTTGGCAGGGCCAAGTAAAATATTCTCCGAACCTCGGTAGGGCCGAGCAACAAATCTCCGAACCTTGGCAGGGCCAAGTAAAATATTTCTCCGAACCTCGGCAGGACCGAGCAACGAATCCTCCGAGCCATGGCAAGGCCAGGTAAAAGTCATTCGGGCTAAAACCCCAGCGAAAAAGCCTAAGCATACAGCCTCGACCAAAGCCGAATGGCCCCCAAATAGTCCCGAAGGACTTCGTCCGGTTTAAAAACGAGCGCGTTAAACAAAAACCGTCGACGCACAAAAAGAAGCCACCATTGGCAAACCCCCTCTTGAGGCCATCGAGCCCCACATAATCGGCCAGAGGCCCCAAGCAGAGCTAGAAGATTTCCCTCTCTGCTGAAAACCTTTGGGTAACGCCCCTATACCCGTCGTTCAAAGCCTATATCAACGCGCAAAAATGACGGGGCCACGCCAACACCCTGATTCATCACACGGTCAAGGCCATAAACTCTTAAAGAAAGGGACTTCAAAATAAGATCCATCTTTCATTTATAAAAAGAGAGGATCACAGAGGAGTAAAAAGAAAACAAGAAGGGAGGCCCTGAGTCAGAATCAGGAGTCACTCCCGAGGCCAGCAGCTCCTCCAGGCGCTCCGTCAGGTCAGCCACCTGCTGACGAAGGGACATAATCTCCTCCCTCTGCCGGTCCATCAACCGGCGTGAGGCCTCCGCCTCCCTGACCGACACGTCCAAGTACTCTTCGGCGTCCTCGCAAGCTGCTCATTGCTCGCGAAGGCCGACGCGAGGCTCAGCCCGTCGACAGTGACGGAGGTGCGCCTCCCCTCCGAACGTGGCAGGCTGTAAGCGAGGAACGCGACTCGACTGATGATCGCCCTGGAGAGGCCATTTTTCGGAACTTAAACCGAGGGATGGCCGAAACCAATGCCCCTCGGTCGTATTTATACTCGCCAGGCAGGTATCTCTATCGGTCGTGCCGTAACTGCCGACCCATAAGAACTCGCCACGTGTCACCATTTTAATGCTGAAGAATCCGAAGAGTCGCGCCCTATCCCGAGTAAGATCGGATAGCGCGAGCAGATTGTTCGGAGTTCCCCAAGCAAACATTTTCCGATCTGTCGGCCCTCGCAATAAATGCATTCGGCGCTTCCCCGAGCCTCTTAATGCTGGCCTCTTTTTCGGGAAACGCGGAAGTCCGGCATTCGGCCAATAACTTGCCCCCTCGGGAGGAGTGGCAGCACCAATAAAAGCGTGACAATATACCGCCCGTTCCGCCCTGCGCCCCTTTATCAAGCGCCTCGTGGACCTAACGCTGTGGCCTACAACGACAGCTGAGTCGCTCCCTTGAGCCCGAATCTCCAAACCTTGGCAGGTCCGAGCTACCAAATCTCCGAACCTCGGCAAGGCCGAGTTACAAATTCTTCGAACCTTGGCAGGGCCAAGTAAAATGTTCTCCGAACCTCGGCAGGGCCGAGCTACAAAATTCTCTGAACCTTGGCAGGGCCAAGTCAAATGTTCTCCGAACCTCGGCAGGGCCGAGCTACAAAATTCTCCGAACCTTGGCAGGGCCAAGTTCTCCGAAATGAACCTTGGCAGGGCCAAGTCTCCGAACCTGAACCTTGGCATGGCCAAGTCCTCCGAACCTCGGCAGGGCCGAGCTACAAAATTCTCCGAACCTTGGCAGGGCCAAGTCCTCCGAAATGAACCTTGGCAGGGCCAAGTAAAATGTTCTCCGAACCGCGGCAGGGCCGAGCTACAAAATTCTCCGAACCTTGGCAGGGCCAAGTCAAATGTTCTCCGAACCTCGGCAGGGCCGAGCTACAAAATTCTTCGAACCTTGGCAGGGCCAAGTCAAATGTTCTCCGAACCTCGGCAGGGCCGAGCTACAAAATTCTCCGAACCTTGGCAGGGCCAAGTCAAATGTTTCTGAACTTCGGCCAAGCCGACTCACGATACTCCGAGCTCCGATAAAGGTGAAACACGAAAATATCAAACTCCTGACCTAAGCAAGGAGCATATTTCGCCGAACGATCTCTGAATCACCGCGCGCGAACCTCGATGGTTCGGGCGGCATAAGATCCTCGTCTAAGGATGAGCGGAATGCTTTGTACCCCACAAACAACAATGATAGCAAGCTCGGCACAGAAAGATGAGGATTGAAAAACAGAACATAACTCTCTTTATTGCCGACCAAGATCGGTTACAAATGCCTCACGGGCGTTACAAGAGCATTGAAATGCATAAAATAAAGGCAAATACAAAACTCGGGCAACTGCTCCAAAGCAGACCTAGGCAACTGCGATGTTCCAACATCCGGATCGATAAATCAGCAAACCACGAAACGGCCAGTCCGCCTGGACGGATAATAAAGGTAACCCTCCACGGCCCCGGATGAATTAAAAGATTCAAAAGGAGGCATGGCCCGTGGATGCTGATTCTGAGGATTCGAGAACCCAACCCGCTCCCCTAGGAGGGGTGCTGGATCGCAGGCCGCCGTCCGGGCGAGAGAACCGGGGACCGTCCGACCCCGGTTGCTCCCATATTTTCCCTCCAGTGGCAAGGATTCCCCTCAGAGAAGAGACGGGAATCCAAGCCAGCAAAAGAGGGAGAGTCTGTGCGTGCTACGGGGGTGTCGATACACTTCCTACCGTAACTCCCCGCAGCAAGCCGCAAGATCGCACGGAAGCGCATATGTGCGCTCTCCGTATGATCTCTGCGCCCTCCTTGTGCGCTCTCCATATGATCTCCGGACTCATCCCCTAAGGATGAGCCATTCTTCCAGCTGCTCCCGGTCGCCCCAGCTATCCGGCGGCAAGGAGCCTATGAAAGGAAAGCTGGTCCTCCCACTCGCAACAGCAGAGAAATGAGCATAATGGAAGCTCTGACGGAAAGAACTTTGGGGATAACCAATGAGACCCCCCTTTTTCCTTTTTATAGGCAGAAACGGACCGGGAAAAGCTACCCAGGCTGAAAGTCCCGAGATTCAAACTTCCCATGCCTCCACGTGGCCCCTCAGATTGGCGTAGCGCCCCACTGCGCGCCAAGCCCACCGCCTGAACCATGACGTGTACGAAGATCCCCTCCTGATCCCGAATCGCGGCCATTAAATGCAAAAAATCGTCCACTGGCACTTCGAAAACTGGCGGGCTTCAGAAAATCGTCCTTCGAGAATAGTACCCTCCAGGTAGGCGGTTGCGTACGCATCACGATAAAGTGACCTGCATGGGAAAAGAGCACCTTCCGGAAAGCTCTGACGCAGCTTTATGCCCCCACTGTGCCGTATCACCGCTTCTAGTAAATAAAAACCGAATTGCCTGCGGGACAGCAGGGCGCTGGCAGGATGGCAGAAAGCGCGAAGACCTATTTTGTCTGTCGGCCCCAGTCGACCTATTTTGTCTATCGGCCCCAGTCGACCTATTTCGCCTGTCGGCCTCAGCCGACCTATTTTGTCTGTCGGCCCCAGCCGACCTATTTCGCCTGTCGGCCTCAGCCGACCTATTTTATCTGTCGGCCCCAGCCGACCTATTTTGTCTGTCGGCCCCAGCCGACCTATTTTGTCTGTCGGCCCCAGCCGACCTATTTTATCTGTCGGCCCCAGCCGACCTATTTTGTCTGTCGGCCCCAGCCGACCTATTTTATCTGTCGGCCCCAGCCGACCTATCTTGTCTGTCGGCCCCAGCCGACCTATCTTATCTGTCGGTCCCAGCCGACCTATCTTGTCTGTCGGTCCCAGCCGACCTATCTTGTCTGTCGGCCCCAGCCGACCTATCTTGTCTGTCGGCCCCAGCCGACCCATCTTGTCTGTCGGCCCCATCTTGTCTGTCGGCCCCAGCCGACCCATTTTGTCTGTCGGCCCCAGCCGACCCATTTTGTCTGTCGGCCCAAGCCGACCTAAACCGACCTGCTTCGCCCATTGGTGCAAGCCAACACACTTTCCCAATCTCGAAATAAAGATGACCCAAGAGCATCGGGAGCCACAAGCCGATCGGGGCAAGACTAAGCAACAGCGAAGTCACGCAAGAAAACACTCAAGTGGAAACAGGAAATTCTTTCACTATGAAACGTCAAACAATGTTTAAAAGATGAAGTACAAGAATAGCCCCTAAGGATCGGGAGCCGCACCAGCTTTGGAGGAACCCTCAGTGGCACATACAGAAGCACGGCTAGACTCGCCCTTCTCTAATTTTTGCCCCCTCTGCGGCAGTTGCGACCGTCCCTCAGAAGCTGCAACTTCGCTGGGACCAGGGGCGGCGCCAAGTTCGGCGTCAGAAACGTCGACATATTCGTCTTCATCTTCTTCTCGGACTCGCCATCGTCGGGATCTTCAGCGCTCAGAAAAGAAAGGTCCCATTCCGGGTGCTCGCTGAGAATCTGCTGTTTGCACTCCTCCTTCCCATGATGGAAGGCGTCAACGCTGATAGCGTCTTGCCTCCCTGAGTATGGCAGCTGCGTCTTGGCCTCCGCCGCTGTTTCTCAGCCTCAATCACCTGGGCCTTCAGGATGACGTTTTGCTCCTCGAGCTCGCTAGCCCGCATCTCGAGCTTCGAGCTCCTATTGCGAGCGGACACGAGCTCACCTTGAAGAGCCCGAACCTCTGACTCCATCTTTGCCATCTGAAAAATCCAAAATCAAATCGGCACTGCGAGAACCCAGTAGAAAACAAAAAGGGAAAAATAAGAGCGTACCTCCCCCTCTCGCTCGGCCAACCTTTTGGCCATCTCTTCTGCCTCGCTCCTGGCTCTCGTCCTGTCAGCCCTTATCAGCTCGACCCTCTCCTGCAGAGTGCCGATCTTCAACTGTCTGGCTTCGATATCCCTCCGGGCTTGGGATAACTCGTCGCTCACCCGAGCTATCGTCCCCTGGTCCCACCTAGCGCCCTCCTTCAAATGGGCGATTTCGCCATCACGTCGTTTCAATTTCTCCTCCACTTCGCCGAGCATCCTCCAAACGCTTCTTTCATCGTCGGCCTCTCTTCCCAGCCGACTCATACTTTCGCTGTGTTCCCGCCGCATCGCCGCCACCTCCGCGGAGTGTTTTGATTCAATTCTGGCCAGCTCCAAGCATGCGTCATCGTTCTTCGCCAGGAGTTCCTGCAACTCCTCCACCCTGCGCTTCTGCTTGGACACCTCGGCCAGGCAGCCTGATATGCCGCCCTTATCCCCTTAAATTTCTGTCGCTATTGCCATAAGCTCCTCGAACTTCTCAGACACCTTCAGTCGCGACCGGAGCTCGACATTGTCCCTCCTGGCCTGAACACTGGCCCCCGTCGCCAAACTCAGACGCCAGCATATCGCCCGAGAAAGCAAAACACTCTGCGACACAAAAGTGAATACATGAAGGTCAAGTCAAGCAGAGTAAACCCGCTACTCGGGAATGACAACTTACCCGCGAGGCATAGGCCCGGGTCATCCTCATCAAGGTCGTGTTATCGATGTCGGGAAGGAGATGGATGCCCTCTGCCACGCCTTGCTGCCCGAACGCAGCATCGACCAACCCAGGTCGGCAAACTTGTCCGCCGAAGGATCCGCACCCGGATACAGGGCCGACCTTATCATGGCAGAGAAACGCCTCCTCAATACTAGCGTCCGAGCTGCCGGATGGGCCAACCCCGCCTGAGGGACCGGCCTGGGCGGCCTCCGCCTGAGAGGCCTTCAACTCCCAGCCTCCTCTATCAAGGCCCTGGCTTGGGTTTCTTCAGATATTTCGGCTAGCCCAAGCGCCAGCCTCCCCAAAACCTTTTCGAAGAAGCTCCCAGCACGGAGCTCCCACCTTGTCGCGTCTCCTCCTTCGACGCCCCTTCCCCGACCTGCTCTACTGCTTGTGTCTCCTCCGCAGGCTCCCCCGAAGCCTCGGTCTGACCTGCCTCACTACTCCGGACCCCCCTGCAGACGGGACCGAGAGAGGCTCTCCCTGAACCTCCCAACTACGGCCATCTCCTCCCCCTCTCCCGCTGGAGCCGGTGGTGATCCCGCGGGGACAATGGCCCCCTCATGACCGCCTCCGCCGGATCCGGTTTCCTCTTTCAGGGGGACGCGGTCGGCGAGCCAATGGAGCCTCATCCGAGCTGTCTGATATCTCCAACACGAGAGGGTCGGGCACCATAACCGCCCTCCCCGGATCCTCCTCGCCCCCGGCGCCTCTGTAGCGACTGCTCCAGCGCCCGGCGGGCTCCTTGCGGATGTATGAGCCCTTTTCTCGGGCCGGCCGCTGTCCGCGCCGCTGCCTTCCCCTGGGCGCTTCCCTCTCTTCCTCTTGGAGAGGCTCGACAACGCCGACCTTGTGGCTGTCAAAGAACACATCTCAGATCCAAGCACATTAATCGAGAAAAATACACAGCGGAAAGGGACTCACCTTGCGGATCCAGAGGGCTGAGCCCGGCTGCGAAGAGGGCCCCCTCCGATAGCAGGTCGTTAGCCGAAAACACTGTCCATTACGAAGGACGTCCAAGTCCCTCTCCTCCTGCGCCGACAAAACCGGATGCGTCTCCGCATCCCTCGCAACTCCCCCCATCGCCGAGGAAAGTCGGAACCGATGTTCCCCTCCGCGATAACGAACGACTCTTCCACCCCTTGATGGAAGAAGGCTTATCCGCAATGACGTTGAAAGATCTCCGGGGCCCGATGTAGGGCCACTCCGATTTCCTCCCGGGAGTCAGGTGGTAGCAGGTGCGGAAAAGGGGAGAGTGCGACGATTTGAATCTGGTGGCACATCGAGATGAATCCGACGATGTTCCGCCAACTATTTGGAGCCACCATCGATGGGCAGATGTTGTAGTGGGTCATGATCTCCTTCACCAAGGGATGGAGAGGAAAACGAAGACCCGCCTTCAAACTATCTTCATAGATAAGACCCCAGACTCTAATCCCGAGTAACCCTATCTCGGGTCCGGCGCCCGCAGAACGACATCCAAGGGCATGCCATACCTCTGGTGAATCCTCCCAAATCCTCAGCAACGATTTCTGAGGCCACATCGTCGGGGCTCATCGCCATCTCGATACCAGCGAAACGATAAGCGTCAAGGAAGATGAAAGGCCAACTTCTGAAAGCAAGACGAGAAGACGCCGAGAGCATGCGCACATGCGGCTGTCACTTCGCTTCCCGCCAAGGAAGCCGCCCTGAGGAGGCGGGGCGTCTCATCCGAGGCGTCCGGAATCGCCTCGACAAACCCCGATCGATCGGGATTCAGCGTGGCGCAATCCCAACCGTCGCTCTGGAGGAGCCTTACCCCGAAGGTAGATGGCCCTGTCGCATTAATTAGGGCATCATTGCACGAGCTGTCTAGGCCAAGACGTCCCATCCGGACGCGCCATTGAACTTATACTCCCTACGCCCGAACCTACGCTTCGAACTAGGGAGTGGAGGGCATGTGTTGGGGGGTAAAATCGTCATTGCATTAATATCCGTGCGAGGCGGCTAAGGCTAACCTCCTCCCTTCCTCTTCCGGGCTTCCGTAGCTCGGCCCCTCCGGGCTTCCGTAGCTCGGCCCTTCCGGGCTTCCGTAGCTCGGCCCTTCCGGGCTTCCGTAGCTCGGCTCCTTCCGGGCTTCCGTAGCTCGGCCCCTTCCGGGCTTCCGTAGCTCGGCCCCTTCCGGGCTTCCATAGCTCGGCCCTTCCGGGCTTCCAGCTCGGCTCCTTCCGGGCTTCCGTAGCTCGGCCCCTTCCGGGCTTCCATAGCTCGGCTCCTTCCGGGCTATAGCTCGATGAGCGATCCCTACATCCACCTCCGCGGAACCTGACGCGGGAGAGCCCAGGCTTACCCGAACAGCATCCTAGACAAGGAATCATGTCGAGACGTGGCCTAACCTATTGTAACCGCCCCAGGTCTACTCACCAGATCTCGAGACATCAAGGAGCTCTCCCAGCCGTCGATCCCTTAACAAACAAGGCGGATTCTAACGGCCCCACAACGGCCTGATTCTGTCCCCTCCGTATCGTAACAACCTCTGAACCTTCCAGAAGACGCTCAAGTCCAGGTGACAGTCTATAAATATCAGATTGGCAGATTCCCTCAGGTACGCGACTCTTGACGCACACAAAACTCTGGACTCACTCCTCTCTCTCCGGCAGCTCGTCGGTGCTCTGCCCTCCTAGAGCTTCCGATTGGCCGCCCCCTGGAGAGGTCTTCCCGGAGAGATCCACCTCCCCATTGTCTGGTTGATCGCCGATTCCTTCTCCACTGACTTGAGCGTCGGAGGGCCTTCCGCGGAGGACCACCCCCAGCGTCCCCCCGCGTGTGGGCTTTTTTTGGTCCGCCGCACCCCTCTCCCTGAAGATCGACCGCGTCCGAGTCAGAGGACGGATCCCGGCGGCAACAAGTCTCAATTAAGAGTTCCCTTTGTGTAGTTGGTAATTCCTGTTATGATAGTTTTTTTATAAGTGCCAACAGCTGGGTTTTTGAGTTCTTAAAGGAGATTCTTGTGCTTTATTGCCATGACGCAATCACTGTAAACATTGCATTGCTTTAGAGCCCATTCGCTCATATATTGAGTGCGCTGTCGGCACTGCATTACATCTCTTTCGATCTCGATCTCGATCTCGAGCCAACACTGCTTGGTGCCAAAATGTGTTGTCTTTCTCAAAGTGCATGTGATTAGCTTCACCTGATGACAAGAATGTAAGAGCTCTATGTTTTGCTTGATTCTTTCCTTGTCTTACTAACCAAAGTACTTGGCGTCAAAATGTTGAGTTTTACTAAAAATGCACGTGATTAGCTTAATCTAACAACACGAAACTAATTAAGACTAGTACTGTTTGTTTGATTCTTTTCTTGGCTTACAGCGCTGTACTTTTTACCCAGAACACTTGAAGTAGCGCAACTTTCGAGCCAAAACGTTGCATCTTCGAACTCTTGGATCCCAATCTATAATGTAAAGAGGTTTATGGCAGCAATTGATCAAAATTTCTCTCAGCCAAGTGCCTGTAATTAGCTTGAACCAGTCACAGTGCCTATATTGCCGAGTTGTTGAAGTCTTAAAACTTGTTCTTTCTGTTGATCCTTTTGCTTTATTAGCCCAGCCTAAGCACTTGGCTTCTGATCAACTTGGCAAATGGATCACTGGCATTATGATAAAAATTAAACTACAACTATAATTGCTTCAGCGATGAAACAGCTCTCATGAGTGCAAAGCTGCTTACTCATTGGTGTTTGCAGAAAGCCGAAAGGATGTCAGGCCATCAATGCGATTCAGATGGGTTTTGGCGGTGCATCGTTTTCTTTCTACAGCGTTCCTACTGCCATTTTTCCAGTCCCTATCCTCCCCAGCCTCATTTGGAGAGCAGCCCCTCCCCCCACCCCCCACTACCCGGATGGACCCTCTTCCATTTGGAGTCAAAGCGTGCCTTTATGACATGAAAGGCCACAGGGGAGGGAAAAAGGAATGGTGAGGGAGAACCAGAAAGTTTGGTGTCCATGAAGTCCCATGATACCTTCCTTCTATTCAACTCAGGACAGTGTCTTGTGGTGGTCTTTTTCTCTGTGTTTCAATGATGAAGTCAGGCACAAAGCAAGACCTACCACTATCCCTCACTGGGTTTCAGCACTTGCAGCCCTCCTCGCCTTTTGTGGAAGCCCGGAAGCCACATCGGTGATAAGCCAAAAGCTATTGCACCCCCATGACAAGCCACCAGAGTCCCAAACCTCCTTTTGACCAACTTATTTTTTAACCAAGTTCTATAATGATGGATGCTCTTTAGGCGAATAAGAAATCAAGGTTTCATTCCCTTAATCATGGGATTAAAGCATTGCGGATCTTGCGAGATTATGCTGCCTATTAGTCTATGAACAAACTTTCCCAACAACTACCTACCACTGTTTCCCGGGAGGACGAGTAAGAAATGCTTCTTCGCATGGGCTGTCCAAAGGACTGAATCATGAGAGCCAAATAAGTTTCACTCTGGAATCTTTTTTCGCATGGAGGACCGACCCTTCCAATCTTATATTATAATCGTCTACTAACTCTCATGATCAAAAATAGTGCAGGCTTTAGTGGCTTTGCAGCTCCAATTAAATGCTTTGGACTTGACACTAGGATTCATGAAGAGGAAGCAACAAAGGAAGGACGGTGGAAGCTTCCATCCTGTTCCTCCACAGACGTATGGTCATAAGAGAATTTTTGGAAGCAAAGAGCCTCTGAAGGCTAATTAAGAACAAATTTAATGGCACATGTAGCAAAGGTTGCTCTACATGGACATGAGTAGTTCCAAGAAGGATGCAGAATGAGAGCCATTTGGCTTGGGAAAGGTCTGAGAGCAGAGGAGGAATTCAGAATGCCCCCTTGTGGAGCAAGGGCAATTCACTGAGAGAGGATTTCTGCCAAACCTTCAATGGGCCAAACTGAAGAGATTGTTGAGTGCTCTCTGATGGTAGGGTCCTTGAATGCAATGAAGTGTCCTAATCCCGGGAGGTCCACTGAAAACATTAACAAAGTAGTTTGTTTGGTTCGTTTCGAACAACAAAGTCCCATATAATCAAGTCGGTTGGCATATTTTTGTATTCAAGCAATCAACAATGATAGGAAAAAGGATGAAAAATAGTGGGTGTCATAATAACTTCAAAATCCAGGCCCACGCTATTATTGTGCAGCATCAGAATGAAACTTAATCTGCACCATTTCTTTTTCTTTATCCATTAATTATGTGACTCTTTATAATCCTCAAGTGAATCAAAAATTATGTAACTCTTCATCTTCTCCATTAATACCAGTAATAATAATGTAACTTTTCTCATGAATTTTATTAATTATATGACTCTCTATCTTCTCCATTAATGGACAATGAAATACCTATGTATAAATAGTCTCATACTAAGAAGATCAACATACAACTACACATCTATAGCACACATATCTTAAGGCAAGATATTCTTTGTGGTGGAGCTTTGCTGCTTTGGGCTTAATCACTAGGGCAGAGTTTGGTTTAAGCCATGTCATGAAGTTATTGAATTATTGTATCCTGATTGGGATAAGTTAAAAGGAAGGTCTGCTGCATTGGTTTCTAGGCATTTCCAACCACAAAGGACTTCTTGAATCTTCTTAAAGAGAGTGAGATGTTCATGCCTCAACCTGATTTGTTTCATATGTTGTTCGTCTTTCTTGTAATTTCAAAAAATTTTATTGTAATTTAAATGTCAATTTGATGTACTTTCATCAAACAGAATCCCATACAAGCAAGACTTTTAAAACGTGGGATATCAATAATCGAGATGAACTAAAACGTTGGTTTATTTCAGCCCAAGAAGATGGGCAGAGAAAATTTAAATGACTAGGATATCTTGAGATTTAATTATGAAAATCTCAGCCATCACAGTGAAACAATCCTAAAACATTGAATTTTGATGTAATGGTTTTCAAAAGTTCATTTAATATGGCAAAGTAAGGACCAAAGAAATCTGTAATGATACATTGATATTGCATGGGCCAATGTATTCCATTATAGCAGCCAAAATGATGAACAACAACATTATATACGTATATACACCACACACAAAGGTGTTATGAACAATCTCCATGAGTTAATGTGTTCTTTGCTGAATTGTTCTTTGGCTTCCTTTACATAAGTGATTAGATCTGTAGTGTCATCTTGATATTTATCAATAGCATCACTCCGTTCACAAAGTGGACAGTTTTAGATCATATGTGGTATCATTTTAAGGGGGTTGGAGATCCTTCGAACCCAAATGGTAGAAAATTCCTATACAACACATGGTATTTGACTAGTTTTAATTTAGTTGAATTAAGGCAGCAGCATGGTCTTTTCTTCTCTTTTTTCCTACTTAAAATTATCTATTCTGTAAGAAATCTAGTGTAAAATTCCCTTATAAGTCTTGTTTTCCGACAGTTTAGCCTTCATTTCTTTGTTTGCTGGAATAAGTAGGAGCTAGCACTCGGCAATGATAAAAGAATTACTCGCCAGACAAATAAATAAGACAATTTGTGTGGCATTTCACTAAGTAATAATCCTCCCAATCCTCCACGTGTTAAAGTTCCAAGAGACGCCGTTTAAGTTGAATTAAATACCCTTGATACCTTAAGGTAGTGTTTGAAATAGGGGATAAGAGGGGATATCCATAGAATATCCCCTCTTATTCCCAAAAACCATAACTATAAGGGATAGCAAAGAATAAAGTTAACCAAAGGGATAATCCATGGTTAACCATGGTTAACCATGGGATATCCCCTCAATTTATTCCCTAGAGAATGCAGGAATAGCTGGTTATCCCTCCAAATAAGAGTAAAAAAATGTTATCCCATGGATTTACTTTTTTGCATTTGATATGATCAATGGGATAGCCAAGGGATATCCCTAGGGATAGCCAGGGGATAAATCTATCCCGTACACTTATCCATGGATAACATTTTTCCTATCAAACGCTACCTAAATATCATACTACGTACATCTTTAACATGTAGATATTCCAATCTTCCAATGTTTTCAATCTCATTGGTAAGTGCTCTGCCAAGGAGCCTCACTTGATGACCACGCCCTTTGTAGCCAAACCTCAACGAAACTTCCAATTTATTAAGAAACTTTAGAACTTTGCCTACCTTGGTCCGACTGTGGGTAGCCCCCATGATGATGAGCCGGGCCAAGTATTTTAAGTCCTCAGGTTGGCCCAACAAGCCCACTTGGGCAACATAAAGTTCAACCAACTAAGCCGTTTAGGCTATGTTTGGATCGCTGGATTCTCAATCTAATCTAACATCTGGAAGAAGAGAAAAAGAGTCATATCATAAAGCCCCACCAAAATATCAGCGTTGAGCTTGGAGAATAACTAAAAAAAGAAGCAGGAGGAATCAAGCAATATAGTAGAATGATTAATCTATACTTTGGGAGATAAGAGATTTCTTTTCTTATGAGATTTAGCTTATTTCAAAAAAAAAAAAAAAAAGGATTTAGGGTCTTAGGTTGCCCCATTGGATTTACCTTACTATCCAATAAGTTTTATTTTATGAAAATAAGTCCAAAAAAGCTATTTGAATGTACAAATAGGTTATTTGTGTATAACTATATAGCGGTAGAAATTAAGGTGTATGGAAGTGTTTGAGAAGAGCAGGGATGGCAATAAGGATGCGAGCAGGAAGGATGCGAAAATCAATCCCCATGAAGAATCACTCTGATAGGGATGATTTGAAAGGATTAAATGAAGATGAGGATGAAGATGGAGAGAATTTATAAAGTCCATTGGGTTTGAGAATGGAGATTGAGGTCTCTATCATCAAAATCCAATTATTTTTTTGAATGATAGTGTAATAATATAAATTTAGACCTCTTATTATAATAAATATTGGGTTTAAAAGCTTAAATTTGAATCTTTTGATGTATTTTAAATATTTATTAATTTATAATAATTTAGACTTAAAATTTTTTGAGCATTTTCCATGAGGAATGAAAAGTTACGAGGATAGAGAGAGAGAGAGAGAAAAAATCATTTCTCATTCAAAGATAGGAGGTGAAGATAAGGGGAAAGGGTGAAGGGGGAGGGAGCCGGATGAGGAATAATATACCCTCCACCTCATTCCCATCCCTATTTTTAATTAATTTTAAAAAAATAATAATTTAATTTATCTTTAAAAGTCAAAGATAATGACTTAAATTATTGTTTATGCTTTACTTATATAATTATTTATTTATTGAAACAATATCTAGGGAAGGAAGGATTGATTTGAGGATGAGTAATCAGTGTATACTTTATTCTTTTGCATCCTTAGCTTAGTCCAGTGAAATTTTTTTACCTTTATTAAGATTTTTTCATCAAACGAGATATTTGATGATCAACATAAGATCCTCTAGACTTAACCTAATAAGTATTTTATTAGATTGGAAACTTTAAATAAAAATTTCAAAATTATCATATTAAATTACTAGACTTAATCTACTCTCATTAAAAATAAAATAAAACTTATACAATAAAAAGAAATCAACCAAAATTTTCTCAACCCCTTTTTCATTCATTTTCTCATGCACATACTGATGGAAAAAGTTTTAAATAAAATAAAATAAATGGAAGGCCGGAACGCCCGTGAGTGGACGCTCACGAATGTTTGTGAACACTCGCGTAAATAGCAAGTGTTTCCCTTGTTTTGACAACGTAAATCAACGTCCAAAAATGACTTAAAAAATTCAACATGAGTTGGGGCTGTAAGGCCTTTAAGGTCATTATGGGCTGAGCCGTTGGAGTTTTTCTGAGCTAAACCTATAAATAGGCTTATTGATTCAGAATTGTAGGATGAAAAAAAAAATAAAGCCTGAATTGTATTCTTCTATTTTTCTTTTGTCATTATTGAACTTTTTTCATGAGCATTTGAAGGAGTCATTGGGTTGCACCTTCACATGATCGTACTCGTGGTGGGAGGTTTGGGTCGAGCCGGGTCGTTGTACTTTGAGGACAGATCATCAACAACCTGCATGAAAGGGCAAAAATTGATCCTTAGGGCAGTGTGTAACATGCCTTGATCCAGGCTTGATTCTCAACTTATTTTGATTTTAATTTCTTTATGCATTTAAATTCTTTAGAAGAAATTTTTAACAATTTATAGGAAAGATATTTTTGCAAAGAACAAAAATATTTTCCAACAGCTAAGAATCAGTCATCTTTTCTAGAAATTTCTAGATTTTTATTGTAAGTATCATTTAAATTGTTTAATTAATTATAAAATCTTTACAATGTTTACTTTATCTCTGATGCAGTAAATTAAGCAAATTGTTTGGCATATATTTTGTCTAATATTTAACTTTTTCAGCCATTTTATAATTTAAGCCCTTATTCTAGTTCTGCATGAGTTTGCTCAACATATAAAGTTTTTATGCCATACTAAAATGCCTGTGCATTAATGGTGCAAATGTTGCTATGCTAAATTGTGATCATGCACAACTATCTCTCTAAATACTGCTTGCTGACATAATGTTGTAGCAAATTTTGTCTACGTCTTGACTCTAACTAATTTTATCTAATTTTTATTTGACTTAATGTTTATTCTCTTTCTTTCCTGATATTATACATGCTGCTTGACTAGAAGGGTCACTCAACAAATATATTACCAGAACTGGTTTTAAAAAAAGGATTCAGATGCAACATCTGAAATTTACGAAGTTTGTGTCTTGTTTTAATATTTTGCTCTTGCAATCCAGACCGATTAAATGAATGGTAAGTGTTTAAAATGTTGTCAAAATATATTGTTGTTCGAAATTAGTGTATGATGTTGTCTGCATTGTACAAGTTAGACATATCACACATATTTTCTTAATTTGCTTGAAATGTTTTTATATTTTATTTTCTTAATATTCACATGTAGTTAAGAATATATCTTCAGCACCATTATTTCACTCAAATTATGTTTATGAATACCGTTAGGGGTTGTTTGGTGTAAATATTCGCATGCAGATTTCCAGGCAAAATGGTAACATAATTAAGTGAAAACATACAAGGAAATGTTATATTCTAGATTGAAAATAAATATGTCAATAAGAAATGTAATTTCATGACACATCTACTGATGTTATTTGTAACTTTTCAATCTTCTTCCTTCAAGTCTTTTGGATATGCTTTTACGTGACAGTGAAAAGGAGCTTCACTATAAATAAAAACTTCATAATTTGTTTTAGTATTTGTTATTTGTTGTATTGACAAAGAACTTGTTTATATAGACTTGATTGCTTTAAGACATGCTATCTGGCACTATTATAGGTGTTAGTGCTTTGTTGAGAGACTATTGTTGAGAGACTATTTTAGGAGAAAGTGATGCTTTTAAAGTTTTTAAAAACTTTAAGCTTAGACTTGTTGAATTAAAATATTAAGGAAGTTATATTTTTTTATTTTTTTGTCTCGAGTCTTGATGGATTGTTCATGTTGCTGCCAAATCACTTGCGATGAACGTTGGGTAGGTTGAGATCTCCGCAGGCCTTCAGGGATGCAGAAAGGTCGCCGTCTTCCTTCTAGAGCCTGCAAAAAGTTCCGGACCGGTGGTTCCGGTAGGGACCCTCCGACACCCAAGTCAGTGGGTTGTAGAACAGGAATGTTGTATCTCAGTAAAACTTGAAAGAGAGAGAGATTGGGATCCCCTCGCATTGAGCTCGGGTCCTCTTTTTATACCTGTCTGGGGTCCCATTTACCTCGTTCCGTTGGAACCGTTGAATCTTCCTCGTTGGGATAAGTTTCACCGAACGGCAGGTGGTTAAGCCGTTGCTGGATGAGGGCTGCTTGTAGCGGTAACTGCTGAACGAGCTAACACTTGCCCATGATTTCAGTGAGCGAGGTGCACAACAGTAGACCTTGAATCATGGGATCTGTTATATGAGACTAGTCATTGTGCATGCGAAAAAGCACTGGAGGCCGACGTTGGAGGCCGGAGCCAAAGTCCAGAGCTGGAGGCCATCGCTGGAGGCCGGAGCCAAAGTCCAGAGCTGGAGGCCGGAGCCAAAGTCCAGCGCTGGAGGCCGGCGCTGGAGGCCAACGCTGGCGGCCGGAGCCTAAGTCCAGCGCTGGAGGCCGACGCTGGAGGCCGGAACCTAAGTCCGGCGCTGGAGGCCGACGCTGGAGGCCATCGCTGGAGGACGACGCTGGAGGCCGGCACTGAAGGCCGACGCTGGAGGTCATCGCTGGAGGCCGACGCTGGAGGTCATCGCTGGAGGACGATGCTGGAGGCCGACGCTGGAAGCCGGAGCCAGAGTCCAGCGCTGGAAGCCGACACTGGAGGCCGGCGCTAGAGACCGACGCTGGGGGCCGGCACTGGAGGCCGGAGCTAGAGGCCAACGCTGGAGTCCTATCTCTGAATTTTGCTGTCACATCATTATTTTCGAAAATTGTGCAAAAGATAATACTACCCAGAGGAAACGGCCAGCCGTATCAGATGCCCCCCGACCCCTGAGATGGGTGAGCGCACAATCACCCGCGAAAGGGGTGTTAATATCCTCTGGACGGCCGATTTTTGCGCCATTATTTCGCTTGTCCGTGTTGTTGGGATTTGGAAAGGATTTCCCTCGAGCAATGAGTCACAAAAGGCAAGCGTCATCATTGTGATAAGGCCAATGCCCCCCTTTTTATTGGTGGAGCTTTTCGTATTTTTCGCACTGGTAAGCCGTCGAAACGCCTTCCAATTGAAGGTAGATGCGTAGTCAGATCGGACGATCGTGGTGTGATTTGAAATGGAGTTATAAGGGGAAAAATCACCCTTATCCTCCCATCCTCCCTTTCGAGTCCGCAAGCGTCCGTTCGTCTCCCGTGTTCGTTCCCTCGTGCTCCTTCGATTCTAGCTCAAGTCTTCCAGGTTAGTCTTCATGGCTTCATCACCTTCTTGTTCCATTTCTGATTCTTGGGGGGGTTCCCCCAACCCTTCTCAAGCTTCAGCTTCCTTACCAAGCCAGTGGTCTACCCCCTCCTCCAATCGCTCCTTGCCGGAGCAACGGCCGGTCAATCGCCCCTTAGCCAGGAGTCATCCGTCCGGCGGGCGGATTCCTGCCCGGGGCCGTCCGACAACTGCCGGTCCTTCTAGTGTCATCAAGGAGTCCCCCAAAGGGACTGCTTCGGTTATGTCTGCTCAAGACGTAGCGAAGCTGAAAGCCAAATATAGCTTTCCGTCGGACCTTCGCTTGTTCTACCCTGCTCCCAATGATAGGGTAACCTCCTCCCGTTCCAGAAGGGTCGCCTTGTATGGAGCCTTCTTTAAGGCCGGACTTCGGTTACCTATCCATCCTTTTATCCTCAATCTTCTGGACCGATATTCTCTAACCCCTTCTTAGTTAGTTCCTAATTCGATCCGAACCATTGTCGGCTTTCTGGTTCTCTGTCACCTGAAAGGCATAGAGGCCAGCATCTCCCTATTCCGTAGTTTTTATACCCTCTGCAAGTAATCAGGTTGGTGGTCCTTCACCCCTAGGTCCAATAGGATCCTCAAATTGTGCCTTCCCACCTCCGTCAAAGGGTGGAAGGATAAATTCTTTTTTGCTGATATCGACGGGGTGCGCAGAAGCTGGGGGATACCCAACATTGATGTCAATAGGGATTCCTCCATCCTTCCAAGAGATCGGATGGCATTCAGGCAGCTTCTGACTGCCGATATCCCTCGGTGCAATAAGCTTTTAGCCGAGGAAAGCCTTCATCTCGCCGGTTTAATTCCTTCGAGTGGTGAGCATTAGATCACTCGCCTTCTCTTTTCTTTCTCTTCTTTTTTTTTTTAAATTTACTGTCGGCCTTTATAAGGATGGCGCCCTCGCTTCGCGAACTCAGGCAGGCAGCTACTAGGAAAAGGAAGGCTACGGGGAATGAGTCCCTTGCCGAGAGAAAGGCCATTGCCAAAATCCCCAAGAGGACCGAAGCGGGGAGAGTCGACGCGGGAAGGGCTGACGCTGAAGGGACTGGCATTGTGAAGCCCCTGCGCGCCAAGGTTTTGAAGAAGGGCAACCTTAAAAGGGCCGACACTGGGGAAGCTGACGCTAAATGGCACATTAGCGAGGCGACCAGAGCCCATGCCGATGAGCCCGCCAAAATGGATACGGTAAGGACCGAGGCCGGCGAGAGTGTAGGGCAGAGCCAAATGGAAGGGAGATCTTCAGCTCCAGCTCCTCCTGTCATCCTGCTCGATCCCCCTGAGCAGGTCGCAAAAGCGCAGTCACCCCTGCCCGAGGCCGTGGAGATGGAGCAAGTTCCTACATCAATAGGGCTGACTCCCACAGCTACCCTGCCCCCCGTAGGGACAACAACCGAAGAGCCTTCCCCAGCCCAGGGGCCAGGTGTAGCAGAGTTAGAGACGGGATCCTCCTCCGTGGACCCCGTACCAAGGGAAAGGAGGGGCGTCGATGCTTCCTTCCAATCATTGTTGGCTAACCACAGCCATTGGGCCGAGCGAGCCTTAGATGAAGCATCTGTGGTGGAGGTGCAAGAATTTCTTCGGCATCAAAAGAGAGCCACCTTCTTCCGCGAAGCGTCTGTGGCACATCTCTGGGTGAGCCTCTGCTCCATTATTGTTTTTTCTCTTGGTTTCATTTGTTTTACTTTGCTTTTTACTATCGACATTCCCTTTAGGCATTGAACTCTCTGATCGCCATGAAGAATCTTTAGACCCTGAGTGATACCGCTATCGACCAGGCGTGGGAGGAGATGTTATCACTCCAAGCCCGAGCAGAAAGGGCGGAAATGGCTTTGGAGGATACCCGGGCCACCCTAAAGAGCGAAGTCAATACCACCCGGCTGAGAGCCAAGAAGGCCGAGTATGCGCTGGAAGTTGCCCAGCGTCGGGCAGCCAATGAGCTGGATAACGCTCAGGTGGCTGAAGAAAAGTAGAGGATGGCCGAGGAAAAGCAGAGGATGGCCGAGGAGAGGCTGAAGGTGGTGGAATCGGAAATGTGCATCTTGAAGACTCGATTCGATTCTGCCTCCATTGAGATAGAAGCAGCCAAAGAGGCCACCCGCCAGTCCGATGCCAAGGTTGTCGATTTGGAGGCTACGGTGACTGAGGCCAAGAGGGAGGCCGTCGAGTCCAAGCAGAGAGCCCTTGAGGCGGAGAAAAGAGCTACAGAGGCCGTAGAGGCTTTTAGAAAGTCTAAAGCGTTTGATAAGGAGCTAGCCGAATCATCGGCGTTTGCTTATAATGCCGGCTTTCAAGATTGCAAGGCCAAAATTCAAGAACTCTACGACCTGGAGGACATTGAAGGGCTGCAGCCAGATGACGTCTCTGAAGACGATGACGGCCCCAAATAACCCTTAGTAGCTCTTAGTTTTTTTTTTTTTTTTGTATTGCTCTAAGTCCGACTTAGGTCGGCAATTTTGTAACATTTTAGTCATCAATGAAAGTTTTAACCGTCACTACGTGCCCTTGGTTATAATCAACTTTAATTGTGTAAGCTGTCGTGAACCACCAGCCAAAGGTGCTTCGTTAGATAGGTTGGGCAAAACGCGACTGTTCACCCAAAACATTGTGACGAATTACCGACAAAGGGAGCCTATTTTGTGCCGACATGGGGAGCCGGTATTTTGTGCCGACGCGGAGCCGGTCTTTTGTTTGCCGTCGCGGAGCCGATTTTTGTGCCGATGCGGAGATGGTCCTTTGTGCCGTTGCAGAGACGGTCTTTTGTTTGCCGTCGCGGAGCCGGTCTTTTGTGCCGGCGCGGAGATGGTCTTTTGTTTGCCATCGCGGAGCCGGTCTTTTATGCCGACGCGGAGATGGTCCTTTGTGCCGTCGCGGAGACGGTCCTTTGTGCCATCGCGGAGACGGTCTTTTGTTCCGACGAGGAGACGATCTTTTGTGCCGTCGCGGAGACGGTCTTTTGTGCCGACATGGAGCCGGTCTTTTGTGCCGTCGCGGAGACAGTCTTTTGTGCCGACGCGGNTGCAGAGCCGGTCTTTTATGCCGACGCGGAGCCGGTCTTTATTGCCGATGCGGAGCCGATCTTTCATGCCGACGTGGAGCCGGTCTTTAATTGCATGTAGTCTTTGATGCCGACGCGGAGCCGGTCTTTATGCCAACACGGAGCCGGTCTTTTTAGTCTTTAATTGCCGTGGTGCCGACGCGGAGCCGGTCTTTATGCCGATGCGAGCCGGTCTTTATGCCGACGCGGAGCCGGTCTTTAATTGCCGTGCAGAACCGGTCTTTGATGCTGACGCGGAGCCGATCTTATAGTGCCGACGCGGAGCCGGTCTGCCGGAACCGGTCTTTTGTGCCGACGCGGAGATGCCGATGCGGAGCCGGTCTTTAGTGCCGGTGCGGAGCCGGTCTTTATGCCGACCGGTCTTTTGCCGACGCGGAGCCGGTCTTTTTTGCCGAGCCCGGTCTTTTACTCATTCAAAAATAATATGAACATTTCGAACATCAATCTATCAAATAGATTCAAATTAATGAAGATAGCACCTTACTGATAATACCGGCGTAAATTGTCGGCGTTCCAGGTGCGAGGAAGCGGTTTCCCGTCTAGCTCTTCAACTTTGTACGCCCCGTGGTGAAGTACCTCCTTGACACGGTATGGTCCTTCCCATTTCGGTGCCAGCTTGCCCCCCTCTGTTGGCTTTGATACTTCAGCTCTTCGCACGAGATCTCCGGAACGGAACGTCTTGGATCGCACTCGAGCATTATAGTACTTGGCCGCTCGCTGACGGAATGCTGCCATGCGAAGCTGTGCTTGGTCTCGCAATTCTTCCACCAAATCTAGATCGGCTCGCAGCTGGTTTGAGTTGCTTTCTTCGTGGTATAATTCTGTCCGGGGACTGGGAACTCCTATCTCCACCGGAATGACCGCTTCGGTCCCAAAGACCAGGCTGAAAGGAGTTTCCCCAGTAGGGGCTCGCGGCGTCGTGTGGTAGGCCCACAGTACACTGGGGAGTTCCTCCACCCAGCGCCCTTTGCAGCTATCTAGCCGAGCCCTGAGCCCTTGGAGGATGATGCGATTGGTCACCTCGGCTGCACCGTTGGTTTGGGGGTGCCCCACGGAGGTGAATCGATGATGGATGCCTAGGCCATCGCAGAATTCCCGGAAGGCCGTGTTGTCAAACTGTCGGCCGTTGTCAGTAACGAGGGTGTGCGGTAGCCCGAACCGGCACACCACAGACTTCCAGAAGAAAGTCCTTATTTTGACCTCCGTGATCTTAGCGAGAGCCTCCGCCTCGATCCACTTGGTGAAATGGTCGACGGCCACCACTAGGAACTTGCGTTGTCCGGAGGCTGGAGGGAACGGTCCCAGGATGTCCATGCCCCACTGTGCGAAGGGCCAGGGTGCAGCCAGGGGGGTCAGCTGGGATGCCGGTTGATGTTGAATGTTGGCATGGCGCTGGCAGCTGTCACACCTCTTGACAAGTTCGGATGCATCCTCCTTCATTGTCAGCCAGTAATACCCCTGCCGTAGGGCTTTGTATGCAAGAGCTCTGCCCCCCAGATGGCTTCCACATATACCTTCATGTATCTCTCGCAGAATATAATTAGCTTCGGTGGGACCGACACACCTGAGGACTGGGTATGAGAACGACCTCCGATAGAGCTTTCCCTCCATTATGAAAAACTTTGGGGCCCGTCTTTTAAGTTTCCTGGCTTCGGCAGGGTCTTCTGGGAGGGTACCCTCGGTAAAGTACCGGACATAGGCGTCCATCCAGGAAGGCTCCTGCTCAACTGGTAGAGTTTCTCTTGATACGTCAATACTCGGGGCTTCTAAGTGCTCCACATAAGCTCTTCCCAGCATCCCATCAGCTGAGGTGGCAAGATGGGATAAGGCGTCGGCTCTAGCATTCTCCTGTCGAGGGATGTAGCTGACGCTAAAGTAAGCCAAGGGAGAAGCTAGCGATTGCACCATACTTAAGTAGCGGGACATGATGGGATCCCTTGCTTCATATTCCTTGCGATTTGGCCAGCGACCAGTTGGGAGTCGGTGAACGCCCTAAGGCGTTTCACCCCAAGCTCTTGAGCTAATCTCATCCCGGACAGCAAAGCTTCATATTCTGCCTGATTATTAGTGGCTGGAAAGAGGAAGCGAGTGCACACTCGGTTACAACTCCATCCGAGTTGGCCAAGATGAGGCCTGCTCCGCTCCCTTGAGAATTCGACGCCCCGTCTACATGAAGGACCCATTCATCATCACTGGTTCCGAGGGGCTGAGTGTCTGTAGGAGGTTCTTCAGGTTGCTCCTCTCCCCAAGTGCATTCGACCAAAAAATCCGCCAAGACTTGAGACTTCATGGCCGACCGGGGGCGAAAAGACAGATCGAATTCCCCCAACTTAAGGGCCCACCTTGCCAGCCGGCCGGAAGTATCCGGGCGAGCGAGAACTGTCTTCAGAGGTTGGTCTGTGATCACCGCGATCGGGTGGGCTTGGAAGTATGGCCGCAGACGCTGGGCAGACACGATCAATGCGAAGATAATCTTTTCCATCTTTGAGTACCTGGTCTCTGCATCGTGGAGCACCTTGCTTGTGTAGTATACTGGCCTTTGCATGCCATTGGTGTCCACGCGGACCAGCACAGAACTAACGGCTTCAGGAGAGGCCGCGAGGTATAGAAGGAGTTCTTCTCCACCTGTTGGCTTGGCTAGCAGCGGCGGGGTAGATAAGAATTCCTTTAACCCCTCGAACGCCTCTTGACATTCTTTCGTCCATTCGAATTCATTGACCTTGCGGAGCGCCTTGAAGAAAGGTAGACACCTTCAGCGGACTTGGACAGGAAGCGACTTAAGGCGGCCACCCTTCCCGTCAGGCGCTGTATTTCCTTCTTGTTGGCGGGAGGCCTCATGTCCAAGATGGCTTGAACTTTGTCCGGGTTTGCCTCGATCCCCCCCGGGTTACCATGAAACCCAAGAACTTTTCGGCTGTCACCCCAAATGCACACTTGCGTGGGTTCAGCTTCATCTGGTACCGACGAAGGTTGTCAAAAGTCTCCGTTAGGTCCGCGATATGGTCAGTGGCGTGGACGCTTTTTGTCAACATGTCATCCACGTACACTTCCATGTTGCATCCTATCTGGCCTTCGAAGACTTGTTCATCAGCCTTTGGTAGGTGGCTCCCGCGTTCTTTAGCCCGAAAGGCATTACCCTGTAGCAGTATAACCCCTTCTCAGTTATGAAGGAGGTAGCTTCTTCATCCGCCGGATTCATCCGGATCTGGTTGTATCCAGAGAAAGCATCCATGAAGCTAAGGACCTCATCCGGATGTAGCATCCACCAGTTGATCGATCCGGGGCAGGGGAAAGCTGTCCTTAGGGCATGCTTTGTTGAGATCGGTGAAATCCACGCACATTCTCCAGCTCCCGTTGGTCTTGCGGACTAGCACCACATTGGCCAACCATTCGGGGTAATGGACCTCCCGAATATGGCCTGCAGCCATTAACTTGCGAACTTCTCGTCGATAGCTTTCTGTCTATCTGGAGCGAAGTTTCTTTTTTTCTGTCGGACCGGCCGACACTCTGGCCTGAGGTTGAGCCGATGGGTGATCACTTCTTCGGGGATGCCCGGCATGTCTGAGGACGACCATGCAAAGACGTCGGTGTTGGCACGCAGGAAAGTAAGAAGTCGATCACGTGCCTCTTCTGGAAGCAACGCCCCCACCTGAACAGTCCTTGCCGGTCATCACCCAAGGGGAGGGTCAGAAGGTGCTCGGCTGGCTCTCCCCTCCTTCCCAGCTCCCGGGGATCGAGCGGCTCAGAGGCTATTGCCGACGCCGCTTCCAGCGGGCTGGGAGACAAATGATAGCAGAGCGGTGGCGGGCTTTGCTCCCCTTTCATCTCTTCGACTCCTTCGTCGGTGGGGAACCTTACCAATAATCTCTTAGTGGAGATTACGGCATCTAGCAGATTCAACCCTGGTCTCCCAAGATAGCGTTATAAGCCAGTGGGACCCGGACCACCAAGAAATTTATAACCACGGTGCTCTGACATGGAGGGGTTCCAGCCATGACTGGGAGGGCAATCTCCCCCTCAACGCTCACCGAGTCTCCAGTGAAGCCCATTAGAGGCGCGGCAACGGGTCGGAGTGAAGACTTCGACAGATTCATCCGAACAAAAGCCTCGTAGCTCAAAACATCCACGAACTCCCACTATCAATTAAAATTCTTTTTACAGGATGTTTGGCTATAGTCATGGACACAACGACGCTGTCGTCATGCTTATTAACTACCCATCTAAATCCTTTCCAAAGAAAGGAATTACAGAATCTATTCCCTCTCGCTGCCTCTTTGAACCGCCACCCCCCCCAGGAAATCATAGCTATGGTCTTCTCCGTTGGAGCATTGTCCACGCCGGCCGGAAGTATCGGAGGCACCGATGGACCCGAAGTGGGAAGGTTTCCCCTTCGAACGAATTTGCCCAGGTGACCCTGTTGAACCAGCTCCTCAATGGCTTTTTCAGATGGCGGCAGTCCTCGGTGTCGTGACCATAGTCTCGGTGGTACCGGCAGTAAAACTCCTTGTTGCGGGGGGTCCCAGATTTCAAAGGAGCCGGACGCTTGAAATAAGGTTCCTCCTCGATCTCCAGCAGGATGTGAGATAGGAGCCATGAGGGGAGTGAATTGCTCCTTAGGAACAAGCGTCGGTGGTCGGCGATCTGAGCGGTGAGGAGGCTCAGGCTTCCGAGGTCGTGCACCGGCATGATCAGTAGGCGGTGGTTTCTTACTGGTGTTCTTGTCAACTTCCCTCCTGGAAGAATCCGCCTCGTCGGCACGGATGTACTTCTGTGCTCGGCTCAGAAGCTCAGCATAAGAACTCGGAGGCTTCTTGTCCAGAGAATAGCAAACCTGGATGGGCGAAGTCCTCGTTTTAATGCCAAAGTGGCTACGGAGTCTTCCAGGTTGTACACTCCAACGCTGCTTCCTTAAATCGAGCGACAAAATCCTTCAAGGTCTCGCCACTCCTCTGCTGGACAGCAAAGAGGCTATCAGCCACTCGTGGGATCTTTCGACAGGCATCAAAGTGGGCCAGGAAAGATCGCTCGAGTTGCCGAAACGAATTGATGCTGCATGGAGGCAGGCGGGAGTACCACGCGCGTGCCGCCTTGCGAAGGTGGCCGGAAAGGCGACGCATAAAAGGGAGTCCGTCGCTCCCTGGACCTGCATGAGGACCTTGTAGCTTTCCAGGTGGTCCAGGGGTCCGTCGTGCCATCGTATGGATCCAGTTGGGGGAGACGGAACCGGGGCGGGACCGGTTCCTTCATGATATGCCGGGAAAGTGGGGGGCGACACTCATAGTCCGTCCCGTGAGGATCAGCGATCCGGTGGCTAAGCTCCTCCAACCATCGATGATACTCATCGAGCCTTTGCTCGGCCCGATGGGTAGTTTTCCTGAGGGTGCCATCTCGAGATGAATCGGAAGAAGAAGCCGAAGAAGATCGCCGGCGTAAGGAATGCACCCCTACTCTCTCTCTGGCCGGTGGTGGGAACGACCGGAGTGGCGAGAGGGGGACCGCCATCGCTTCGAGGCCCCTCGGTGATGAGGTTCAGGGGGTGACGGTGGGAGACCTCATGTGGGGTCCCACCTTGGTGAGACTGGACTGTCCCCCGCACCCCTTCATCGGGCGCAGGGGGTTGAGGTGCGGCAGCCAAACAATGCTCTTGCAGTCCCCGTACCATTGTCATCAGGTCCTGGACTGGTGGGCCAGAACCTCGAGCCGGTCAGGCCGGCTTATCTGTGCAGGGGGCAGAGCATGGAGGTTGGCCTCCGATTGCTCAGCCCGTGGAATGCGCTCTGCGACTTGACTGGAGGAAGCCTCCTGTGCTCGTGTAGTCACCATCGTCTCCCTCGCAGAATTGGTGGAGTCACAGGGAGAACTTTCATCTTCCTCCCGTGTGAACTAGCTCCCCTTCCTCGCGTGCCAATCTGTTGCTGCCAAATCACTTGCGATGAGTGTCGGGTGAGCTGAGATCTCCGCAGGCCTTTGAGGATGCAGAGAGGTCACCGTCTTCCTTCTAGAGCCTGCAAAAAGTCCCAGACCAGTGGTTCCGGTGGGGACCCTCCGATGCCCAAGTCAGTGGTTTGTAGAACAGAATGTTGTATATGAGTAGAGCTTTAGAGAGAGAGAGATCCCCCTTGCATTGAGCTCGGGTCCTCTCTTATACCTATCTGGGGGTCCCGTTTACCTCATTCTGTTGGAACCATCGAATCTTCCTCGTTGGGATAAGTTTCTCCGAATGTCAAGTGGTTAAGCCATTGCGGATGAGGGCCGCTTGTAGAGGTAACTGCTGAATGCTAGCACTTGCCCGTGATTTCAGTGAGCGAGGTACACGGCGATAGACCTCGAATCACGGGATCTGTTGCATGAGACGGGTCATTGTGCATGCGAAAAAGGCGTCAAGTTAGGACTGAAGCGTTGTTGGAGGCCAGTGCTGGAGGTCGACGCTGGAGGCCGGAGCCAAAGGCCAGCGCTAGAGGCCGTTGCTGGAGGCCGACGCTGGAGGCCGACGCTGGTGGCCGGCGCTGGAGGCCGATGCTAGAGGCCGGAGCCAAAGGCAGCGTTGGAGGCCGTTGCTGGAGGCCGACGCTGGAGGCCGGAGCCAAAGGCCAGCGCTGGAGGCCGTTGTTGGAGGCCGACGCTGGAGGCTGACGCTGGTGGCCGGCGCTGGAGGCTGACGCTGGAGGCCGGAGCCAAAGGCCAGCGCTGGAGGCCGTTGCTGGAGGCCGGCACTGGAGCCGGCACTGGAGGCCGGCGCTGGAGGCCGACCTGGAGGCCGGAGCCAAAGGCCAGCGCTGGAGGCCGTCGTTGGAGTCCGGCGCTGGAGGCCGATGCTGGAGGCCGGCGCTGGAGGCCGGAGCCAAAGACCGGCACTAGAGTTCTATTTCTGGGTTTTGCTATCACATCATTATTTTTGGAAATCGTGCAAAAGATAATACCACCTAGAGAAAATGGCCAGCCGTATCAACCCCGCTAACGAGAAACTCTTGGTCTTGGAGGCCATACGGTGATGGGTGAGGATCGCTGCATTACCCTCTTTCAATTTCTGGTCATGAAAAAGCTTCTACCATTCTTACTTCCCCACCCTCAACCACCATCCATCCTCTATAGCTCTCATCAGAAGATTTTCTTAGATTTCTCGTCCTCGGAAAGGATGCTATATCATGTGTTGCACCCTTGCATGACCTCTGCACGGCTTAGCCCCTGACACGCCATAGCTCTAAACAATCGAGAAGGGGTAAATTGCCCAGAGTCTTCGGCTCAGGGAGTGCAACGAGGTCAATAGTCAGGGCCATGAAGCGTTGTGGAGTACAAGCCTGGATCAGTGATCCAATGCTTCATGGTTGATCAGAGTGCGGAGTCTTGCTAGAAGACTCAAGCTGGCAACGACCATCAGGTGGTCCAGCTTGAGTGCAATGCTAGTGGATGAACAATGGTCTAATGTACGTTTTTGAGCAAAAGACTTAATTTCAGCGATAATACGAGATAATTAAGGAGATGGCAACAATGTGTTTTCTATTATTTTCTATATTTAACCATTGTAGCCTGATGTGGCTGATCCAACCGTTAGAGAACCATGAAGGAAGGAAACTGACGGAGCCCCGCTTCGGCCTTCGAAGCGCGCTTCAGCCTCCGAGGCCCCCTCGACCTCCGAGGTCCCTTCGGCCTCAGCTCCCAACATCCATGCACGGCATGGCTCTCCATCATAATGAAAAAAGAAAACAAGAGGGAGAAAGGGTCACGTTATGTGCGTGGGTTTTCCAAGGGCCACCTTTCGCCGTAATCTTCGGCTTCCGGAACTTGTTTGCAGGTCCGCAGGCGCGAAAGGCTCGCCGAAGGATCCCGGGCTCGCTGGAGGAGGTGGCCGCTCGCCGACGTTCGAGGACGGTGGTTTGTCGTCAACATAGCCTTCTCTGGATGGAAGGAGAGTGTGTTCATTTCATCATATTGTGTTCTTTTATTCCTCTATTGTACGTGAGGTTCTATATTCTTGTTATATCATCTGCTGGTTTCATGATCCATGCGTTGATTTTCCAACAAATTAAATATTGTTAATGTTTCCTACAGTTAGAGTAATTGGAGTTTTTAAACCCTTATGTTTCATGGTTTAATAAGTTGCACTTATTGAAGCACTCTCACTTGATTCTTATCATGTTTATAAATTAAATGTTTACCAATTCTCCAAAATATATAGAAGCCTACAAGGGTGTACCGTTCAACAAAAAGTTTGATCTATTACGAAACTAAAAGCATAGCTGGCACATTGTGTCTCTTCTCTGTCATTTCTGAATCAGCCTGTCACGCCCCAGACCCAAAAATTTTGAGCTAGGGTGACAACCCGCCGCGTACCGGGCATGCAAGGCATCCCGAAACATGACACTGGATTCAAGAAAAGCAACAACCTATATATCATTCAAGTCCATGTCTTTAATACAATCCATAACTAAAGATTTGGGCTACAAGCCCTACACATAAGCATTACTAGGGTTACATCAACATATGAATCCACTTTATTTAAATAGAAGCTCCAACGAACCTAAGGTTCTATACACACCACAATAATATAGTCTGGGCATCAAGCCCTACACATAAATACACTGGTATAGCAATAAAACAAAATCTATATTTTATTTGAGTTGAGGTCCATCACTCCAACATGTTATTCTCAAATCTCATGGTCCTGTAGCAAAAACATTATAATATTTTTATGAGATTACACTCAGTAAGTAAACCACGTTATACAGTCAAATCATAGCATAGCAATCAATAAGCATATAAATGATCTGCATGCATAAACATTTCACAAATACTCAAACATGCAATGTAAGTAAATCCATCATTGTTATATTATATCATATGTGTCCCAAGGCCCTGCAATGCCCCATAACAAAGGAGAGCTGTGGTGGCACATATAAATATAATTCAAATCATTTGCACTCTCATTGTTGTATTATATCATAGCAAATTATCAGTGCATATAAAGCATTCCAATTGTTATATATATATATGTGTCCCACGGCCCTGCAATGCCCCATAACAAAGGAGAGCCGCGATGGCACATATAAATATAATTCATTCTTTTGCATTCACAATCACTCCATTATGCAAGGTAAGTATTATATCATGCGTGTCCCACAGCCTGCAATACCTCAATCAGAGCACATCCTCCAGATGCGTGGCCATCAACATCCACAGAACACATTGTACGATGTGTGGGCCATACCATAACAGAACACACTCTACGATGTATGTGGCCATAAAAATCATACAGAACACATTGTAAGACATGTGGGCCATACCATAATGAACACACTCGTCAGTGTGGGAGGCCATAAAAATCATACAGAATATGTCTATAATATGTGGGGCCATATCATAACAGAATACATCCCCAGTGTGTGTGGCCATAAAATCATACAGAACACATCTACAATGTGTGGGGCCCATAATAAAGGAGAACCGCGGCAGCACTTATGAATATAATACCAATCATTTGCATCCATAACCGCTCAATTATACTATATAAGTAAACCCACTGTTTATACTCTCAATGGTAACTGTAAATGTGACCCACGGCCCAGCAATATCTCAATATCATGGTCCACTAGAACACATACTCTATATGTGTGGTGCCACCTCAAAGCAATCCTAACAAAGGTGAACCGCGGCGGCACATATAAATATGGTCCCACGGCCAGCAATGCCTCCTCTGAGCACATCCTCTAGATGTGTAGGTGCGTGGCAATAATCATCAAAACACATCCTCTAGATGTGGTGTGGTATGACAGAGCAAAGGTGAGCCGCAGCGAAACATAACAGTACCTCACATCATACATCAATACATCAATACATCAATCATGTAGCAAAACAGTGGATTATACTTACTGAACAATTGCATGTAATATATCACATCAATGTCATAATAACTGCATCTCTCATGCATAGCAACTGCATCTCTCATGCATAATAACTGCATCTCTCATGCATAGCATCCACACATGAAATCATAGTACATAAACAGCCATGTATTCATAATATTCATCTACTTACAATTTAGCCAATAACAATTCTTCATATCACAATTCACAATTTAACTACGCATATCCTGAAACAAATTATTTAATAAACTGATAACTGGCTTACTTACCTCGGTACGCAATCCAACAGGTATAAATAAGCTAGTCAGATGTCTGAGCACCTACAGGATTATTTACACATTAATTGATTAGCAAGGAATATTAAAATGACCCTTAGAATTTCTACCCAGACTAGTTCATGGGCCCTACTTTGGGCTTGAATATCTCCCACTACACACACCCGATTGGGGAAGTAAAAATACCCCAAGAAACTAGAATTCACCCAGATTCTAGCCATATAATTAATTTTCTAATCCTGGCCCGTTACAGGGCCCAAAATCAGCCCAAAATTGGCTCACTGCACGGCCCAAAAGGCCTGAACCGGCCGGCCCAGCCGGCCCGGTTCAATTTTATCCCTTGCGATCCCCTGTTTCACCGAACAGGGGATGGGCACATAGCCGGCGGCCGGGGCCGCCGCCAACCAAATTGAGGGCGGCCCGGCCGCCGGTGGCCGGGCCAGAGCCGGCCGCCGCCGCGGCCGGCCGCCAAACCCCTTCCCTCTCCCTCAATTTCTCTCAGCATCAACTATTCACCCGCGCGGCACGGAGCTGTGCCGGCGGCTCGGCCGGCCGCCTTGGCCGGCCGGACCTCCACCGGACGCACGCCCGGCACCGATGGAGGCGACAGGTTAACGCTCGGGCCCGGCGAGGCGGCGAGCATGCCGCCGGGCCCGAACCAACCAGCGGACCGGCTTCCGCCACCGCGCGAGAGGAGGGTCAATTGGCCCTCTCTCTCTACTCTCTCTCCACCACCACCCCGCCGGATGCCTCCCCGGCGCCGGTGGGGTCGCCAGTCAAGTATCAGGCCCGGCGCGGCGGCGAGCACGCCGCCGGGCCTGAACCAAGGGGATCGGCCGGCTCATGCACTATGCCTCCCGAGCTCTCTCGCTGTTTCTCTCTGCCTCCCACTGTCTCGCTCTCTCTCACGCTCGCTCTCTCTCTCACGCTCGCTCTCTCTCTCTCTATCTCCCTATCTCTTTCTCTCTCTTACGCTCTCTCTTCCTCTCTCTCTCTCTCTAGCACTAAGAGGATGGGTAGAGAATTACCTGGAGGGGACGCAGACTCTGAGCACCAGGAGGGAGGGCACCCCCTGCCTTTTTAATGTCGCAGCGAGACGCTTCGGTTATGAGATCTGGAGAACCAAAGCGTCATCGCTGCGAGCGAAGCGTTACTCAATACATTAAATCAACCCAGACCTGGTTCACATGAACTGGGTTAGAATTAACTCAAACCTGGTTCGCATGAACCGGGTTAGAATTAACCTAAACCTGGTTCGCATGAACCGGGTTAGAATTAACCTAAACCTGGTTCGTAGGAACCGGGTACTACACAGCCATTACGAATTACTTCATTTCAATCTTTAAAGTCAACAAATTATTAACGCCAAGCGGGTATATATGTCTATCCTTGGTAACTGCACCCCATCAAGAATGATTGAATCCAAAAATATTTATTACAAATATTGATGTGGCTGATCACACCCCATGGGCAACGGATTAACAGATTGCATGGTTTTCAAAGCCGAGCAATAATATGGCAGCTGGCCTTGGCCTCGGGGTCAACTTTGGCCTCGGCCTCAGCCTCAAGCACGGCCTCGAGCACAGCTTCAGCTTCGGCCTCGGCCTCGGCCTTGAGCACAGCTTCAGCCTCGGGCCTGGCCTCAGCCTCGGCTTCGGCCACGGCCTCGAGCTTCCGCCTCGGCCTCGAATTCAACTTTAGTTTCAATCTTGGCTTCGAGCATAGCCTCGGCTTTGGACCTGCTCTCGGCCTCTAGGTTCGGCCTAGGAACCAGCCTCGAACTTCATTCTTGGCAACCTAACAGGTGCTCAAAGCTACCACGTGGCCCACTAACCCACATCTCTAAGACCACGGGCAGTTACCATTATTTACGGGACACGTCTAGCAGCAATGCGCCCACCTACCACTTACGATGCCACTTCTGACAGACGACGTGATTCAACGGTCATCACCAAGGGTAAGAGGGACCCCCAAACAGGTAAAAAAAACCTTCACTCACAATGAGGAAGGCAAGTTCATTCTTCATCACCCAAAATCTCTATAGCTGTTCTCCAGACTACTAACTAGAGCGTCGGAGGGTTCCCATCGGAACCACCGATCTGAGACTTTTGTTGTAGGTTTTCGGCTAAAATGAGCGGTACCGTCATCTTCCCGAAAGTCTACAAAGCCCTCTTGTCACTCGGCGCTCTCTGGAAGTGATTTAGCAGCAATAGATTGGTGCGCTAGGAAGGGGGATGTGGGCTGAACGTTCATTCAACGTACCTGCAACCCCTGCAAGAAAGAAGATGGAGGTTACACGTGTGCAGGAGGCCTCTACCAGTCAAGCTGGGGGGCACCCTCCGTGGGCCGAGCAGCCGAAGCCGACCTCCCTACTCCGCCCCCCATGCAGCCGCATGTTAGCCAAACTGACTGGCTCACCACCCTGACCTAGCAAGTTCAAGATCTGATGGCAGTGGTTCAGGGGCTGCAAGAACAGTGCTCCACCACCACACCATTGCTACCTCAGCCCCTCCACCCCATGCGGAGGGTCATGGGGCTAGTCAGACCCACCATGGCAGGACTCCTCCGAAGGCCTTCCATCGCACATCTCCGAAACCTCGTCGTTGGGAGACCTCCAAACGGCCACAATCCTCTTCCCATCGCTCTGACCGTCTTCCCAAGAGACGTAGTGGGAAGGAGCCAGAGCAGGTGCATCCTCTCCACCAGCGACCCTCTCCCCACTCATCCTCTGAATTCTTGAGAGAAGATTCCTTCGACAGATGGATTGCTCGTCGGGCCGAGCGGCAGTTGGATGAGTACCATCTGCGACTGGAGGAGCTTAGCCGCAGAATCACCAACCCTCATGGGGCAGACTATGACCACCGCCCCCACTATCTTGCTGTATCATAGAGGAACCGGTCCCACCCCAATTCTGTCTCCCCTAGCTGGATCCATATGATGGCACCACGGACCCCTTGGATCACCTGGAGAGTTATAAAGTCTTCATGCAGGTCTAGGGGGCAACAGATTCTCTCTTCTGCGTCGCCTTCTCAGCAACACTCCAGAATGCTGCTCGTGTGTGGTATTCCTGCTTGCCACCCCATAGCATTAACTCCTTCAAACAGCTAGAGAGATCCTTCCTAGCCCACTTTGATGCATGCTGGAAGATCCCCAGGGTGGCTGATAGCTTATTTATCGTCCAGTAGAGGAGCGATGAAATCTTGAAGGACTTCATAGCTCGATTCAAGGAAGTTGCACTCGAAGTCTATAATCTTGAGGACTTCGTGGCCACACTAGCCCTGAAGCGGGGACTTTGTCCCTTTCGCTTCGCTTATTCTCTGGATAAGAAGCCTCCCAGTTCTTATGCTGAATTGCTAAGTCGAGCGCAGAAGTATATCCGCGCTGACGAAGCAGATTTCTCCAGAAGGGAGGTTGACAAGGGTTCCAGTAAGAAGCCTGTGCACCTAGAGCCTGCTGGAGCGCATCCTAGGAAGTTCGGCCTCGAGCACAACTTCGGCCTTGGTCTCGGCCTCAGCCTCGACCTAGAATTCAACTTTAGCTTCAATCTTGGCTTCGAGCATAGCCTTGGCTTTGGACCTGCTCTCGGTCTCTGGGTTCGGCCTTGGAACTAGCCTCAAACTACGTTCTCGACAACCTAACAGGTGCTCAAAGCTGCCACGTGGCCCACTAACCCACATCTCTAAGACCACGGGCAGTTATCATTATTTACGGGACACGTCTAGCAACAATGCGCCCACCTACCACTTACGGCGCCACTTCTGACGGACGACGTGATTCAATGGTCATCCATCAAGGTAAGAGGGAACCCCAAACAGGTAAAAAAATATTCACTCACAACGAGGAAGGTAAGTTTATTCTTCATCACCCAAAACCTCTATAGCTGTTCTTCAAACTACTAACTAGAGCGTCAGAGGGTTTCCGTCGGAACCACCGGTCCATGACTTTTGTTGCAGGTTTTTGGCTAAAAGGAGCGGTCTCATCATCTTCCCGAAAGTCTACGAAGCCCTCTTATCACTTGGCGCTATCTGGAAGTGACTTGGCAATAACAGATTGGCACGCCAGAAAGGGGAACGTGGGTTGAATGTTCATTCAACGTACCTGCAACCCTTGCAAGGAAGAAGATGGAGGTTACACGTGCGCAGGAGGCCTCTAGCTGTCAGGCTGGGAGGCACCTCCCGTGGGCCGAGCAGCCGGAGGCCGACCTCCCTACTCTGCCCCCCATGCAGCCGCATGTCAGCCAAACTGACCGGCTCACCGCCCTGACCAAGCAAGTTCAAGATTTGATGGCGGTGGTTCGGGGGCTGCAAGAACAGTGCTCCACCACCACGCCATTGCCACCTCAGCTCCCTCCGCCCCGTGCGGAGGGTCATGGGGCTAGTCAGTCCCACCATGGTAGGACTACTCTGGAGGCCTTCCATCGCACATCTCTGAAACCTCATCATCGGAAGACCTTGAAACGGCCACAATCCTCTTCCCATCGCTCTGACCGCCTTCCCAAGCAACGTAGTGGGAAGGAGCCAGAGAAGCTGCATCCTCTCCACCAGCGACCCTATCCCCGCTCGTCCTCTGAATTCTCGAGAGAAGATTCCTTCGACAGATGGATTGCTCATCGGGCCGAGCGGCAATTGGACGAGTATCATCTGTGGCTAGAGGAGCTCAGCCGTAGAATCACCAACCCTTACGAGGCGGACTATGACCACCGCCCCCCACTATCTCGTCGTATCATGAAGGAACCGGTCCCACCCCGATTCTGTCTTCCCTAGCTGGATCCATATGATGGCACCACAGACCCCCTAGATCACCTGGAGAGTTATAAAGTCTTCATGCAGGTCCAAGGGGCAACATATTCTCTCTTCTGCATCGCCTTCCCAGCAACACTCCCGAAGGCTGCTCGTGCATGGTATTCCTGCTTGCCACCCCGTAGCATTAACTCCTTCAAACAGCTAGAGAGATCCTTCCTGGCCTACTTTGATGCATGTCGAAAGATCCCCAGGGTGGCTGATAGCTTATTTGTCATCCAGTAGAGGAGCGGTAAAACCTTGAAGGACTTCGTAGCTCGATTCTAGGAAGCTGCACTCAAAGTCTATAATCTTGAGGACTTTGTGGCCACCTGGCCCTGAAGCATGGACTCTGTCCTTTTTGCTTCACTTATTCTCTGGATAAGAAGCCTCTCGTCTCTTATGCCGAATTTCTAAGTCGAGCGCAGAAGTAAATCCGCACTGATGAAGTAGATTTCTCCAAAAGGGAGGTTGATAAAGGGTCCAGTAAGAAGCCTGCGCACCCGGAGCCTACTGGAGTGCATCTTAGGAAGTTCGGCCTCGAGCACATTTTCGGCCTCGGCCTCGAATTCAACTTTAGCTTCAATCTTGGCTTCGAGCATAACCTCAGCTTTGGACCTGCTCTCGGCCTCTGGGTTCGGCATCGAACCAGCCTTGAACTTCGTTCTCGGCAACCTAACAGGTGCTCAAAGCTGCCACGTGGTCCACTAACCCACATCTCTAAAACCATGGGCAGTTATCGTTATTTATGGCACACGTCTAGTAGCAATGCACCCACCTACCACTTACGACACCACTTCTGACAGATGATGTGATTCAATGGTCATCCACCAAGGATAAGAGGGACCCCAAACAGGTAAAAAAATATTCACTCACAACGAGGAAGGTAAGTTCATTCTTCATCACCCAAAACCTCTATAGCTATTCTTCAGATTACTAACTAGAGCGTCGAAGGGTTCTCGTTGGAACCACTGGTCCGAGACTTTTGTTGCAGGTTTTCGGCTAAAAGGAGCGGTCCCATCATCTTTTTAAAAGTCTACGAAGCCCTCTTGTCACCCGGTGCTCTCTGGAAGTGATTTGGCAGCAACAGATTGGCGTGCCAGGAAGAGGGACGTGCGCCGAACGTTCTTTCAACATACTTGCAACCCTTGCAAGGAAGAAGATGGAGGTTACACGTGCGCAGGAGGCCTCTACCAATCAGGATGGGGGGCACCTCCGGTGGGCCGAGCAACGAAGGCCGACCTCCCTGCTCCACCCCCATGCAGCCGCATGTCAGCCAAACTGACCGGCTCACCGCCTTGACCCAGCAAGTTAAGATTTGATGGCGGTGGTTCGGGGGCTACAAGAATAGTGCTCCACCACCACGCTATTGCCACCTCAGCTCCCTTCGCCATGTGCAGAGGGTCATGGGGCTAGTCAGTCCCACTATGGCAAGACTCCTTCGAAGGCCTTCCATCACACATCTCCGAAACCTCATGTCAGGAGACCTCGAAATGGCCACAATCCTCTTCCCATTGCTCAGACCGCCTTCCCAAGCGACGTAGTGGGAATGAGCTAGAGTAGCTGCATCCTCTCCACCAGCGACCCTCTACCCGCTCATCCTCTGAATTCTCGAGAGAAGATTCATTCGACAGATGGATTGCTCATCGGGCCGAGCGGTGATTGAGCGAGTACCATCTGTAGCTCGAGGAGCTCAATCGTAGAATCACCAACCCTCTGCGGACTATGACCATCGCCCCCCACTATCTCACCATATCATAGAGAAACTGGTCCCACCCCGATTTTGTCTCCCCTAGCTGGATCCATATGATGGCACCACATACCCCCTGGATCACCTGAAGAGTTATAAAGTCTTCATATAGGTCCAAGGGGCAATAGATTCTCTCTTCTGCATCGCCTTCCCAACAACACTCCGGAAAGCTGCTCGTGCATCCTGCTTGCCACCTGCAGCATTAACTCCTTTAGACAGCTAGAGAGATCCTTCCTGGCCCACTTTGATGCATGCTGAAAGATCCCAGGGTGGCTGATAGCTTATTTTTCATCCAGCAGAGGAGCGGTGAAACCTTGAAGGACTTCGTAGCTTGATTCAAGGAAGCTGCACTCGAAGTCTATAACCTAGAGGACTCCGTGGCCACCTGGCCCTGAAGCGAGGACTCCGTCCCTTCCGCTTTACTTATTCTCTGGATAAGAAGCCTCCCGGCTCTTATGTCGAATTGCTGAGTTGAGCAGAAGTATATCTACGCTGACGAAGCAGATTTCTCCAG
Organism: Calamus simplicifolius; assembly: GCA_900491605.1. Classification (NCBI taxonomy): domain Eukaryota; kingdom Viridiplantae; phylum Streptophyta; class Magnoliopsida; order Arecales; family Arecaceae; genus Calamus; species Calamus simplicifolius. Next base: position 78,473 of record UESW01002784.1, on the reverse strand, counting down.
AAGAGAGGTTGATAAGGGGTCTAGTAAGAAGCCCACGCACCCGGAGCCTGCTGGAGCGCGTCCTAGGAAGTTTGAGCCTCTTCATCATCCAGACAACCGATCTTGGGTCCTGACACCTAAGGAGCACTTCACTCCGCTTCTCGCCCCTATATCCCATATCTTGCTGGAGATTGAGGGTGAGCCCTACCCTCGACGTCCGCCTCTCATGAGGTCAGGAGTCCCCCACAACAAAGACCTTTACTGCCGCTATCATCGGGACTACATCCATACACGGAGGACTGCCACTTGCTGAAGTAAGCCATTAAGGAACTCATTCAGCAGGGCCATCTGGAAAAGTTTGTTTGGAGAGGGAACCCCACTGCTCTGGACCCGTCAGCACCTCCCACAGCCTAGATCGGCATAGACAATGCTCCGACAGAAAAGACGATGGCCATGATCTTCTGGGGGCAGGCAGCAACTCTAAAAGGCAGCGTGAGGATGGTGTAGATTCTATAAGAAGGGACTTGGAAGGGATGGACTGTTTCCCAGATCTAGCAACCCAAGAGGGGGGATGAATTGGGTTTCTTAAAAATTATTGACTATCAAGTATGTGCACTTATATTCTTTCACAATTAATCATCATGTTGTGAGGTACATCGAATACACAATCAATCATAGAAAAAGAACACAATCAAACACACAATGTTTATAGTGGTTTGGTGCCAACCTTGCACCTACATCTACTCCCCAAGAACACCTTGGGTATTCCACTAGTCACCACTAGCCTAACTGGCTAGCAAACTTGTTTACGGGCATAAGCAATCAAGCCTTACACACTAGCCCTCCAAGCTAGTCTTCTTGTTTACGGGTACAAGGGGACCTTACAAATCAATCTGGGTAGACCTCTACCCAACCACGTTTCACAACTGTGAAACAAACCAAGGCACGAGTAATAGAATGTTTAATACAACAAATGCTCCTAGATATGAGCAGATTTAAAGCAATAAATGTACTTATGAACTTGAAGAGCTAATCCCGAAGTAGCTTCTTTCTTTAATGAACGCAGCAGCACAAAGGAAGCTCAAGGTGGCTTTGAATGCTCTTCAATGAAGGTAGATGAAGCTTGAAGACCACTTGAAGAACTAGCAATAAATGAGCTTCGGTGGTTAAAAAATAATCAAAGCAAAGCTTCAACAAACCTCAAACAAATCTCTCTTTCAAATGATTTTTCTCTCAATCAATATTTTTTAATCTATCTTTTCTTTTTATTGATTTTGCTCCTCTTTTTCTTTTTCTTTTTCTTTCTACCTTCTTTCTCTCTTTTCAAAACACTGTTCATGATCACTATTTATAACCAGAACACCAAAAATAGGGCCATTGAGAGAGGAAGGAGTTCAGCCAAGAGATTCCAAGGAAACACATTCCAAAACATAAAATGGAATTCCAACAATGTGAAACATAGAACCAGCCAAGAGTTTCAAAAACATGGCGTTCCAATTATGTAAAATCGGCATTCCAAAAACTGGAAACAAGCAGCCAACCGAGAGATTTAAAAAGATGGCATTCCAAATCTTGAAAATTGGCACTCCAAAAGTTGAAACAGGCAGCCGCAGAGAGAATAAAAAGATGGTATACCAACTCAAGGAAATTGCATTCCAGAATTGCAAAATTGGTATTCCAAGTTTCATTCCAAAAGAAGGCAGCCGATTGATTCAAAAAATTAGTATACCAAAATCCCAAATCGACATTCCAATGAAAAGGATGGCATCCCAATCTTGCTACCAAAAACCATCAGTCAGAGAGCATTTAAGAATTGGCATGCCAACATTGACCATTAGCATTCCAAAGAAAAGATTGACAACCATCAATCAAGTATACCAAGATAAAAAGCCAGGGAATCAGCAATCTTCAAATACAAGGGACTAGCCATAGGATTTATCCAAACTGAATAAGCCAGTAATCCGAAGGCAACCGAATGCAACCTGAATTTAAACCGAAGGCAACAAAAGGCAAAAGGCAACCGAAGGCAACCCAAATTTAAACCGAAGGCAACAGAATCTGGTATTCCAAATCAAAGATTGGTAACCCGAGATTCAAGCAATATGCATCCAATCCTAAGGCAATAGAGAATAAATATAATTCGGTGATAATAGAGTTATAAATAGGAGCTTGTAGGATAATTGAATCCAATTCAAGACAATGCAAATATAATTAATCCTGAAAGTTATTTTGTCAGATAAATAGCATTATATCATGAATTACAATGTACCTAGGATAGACAAAGTGTACTGTTCCATAATGAATAACCCGAAATTGATTTGACAAATAGATCATTAGCACAATATTAAATTGATTTGCACAGAACTAAATTGATTAGCATAATATTTAATTGATTAGCACAATACTTAATTGATTAGCATAATACTTAATTATTTTGCATTTTATCAAAATCAATATGGGGTCAACATAGACAACCCTAATGATGATAGCATCGTCGTGTCAATGATGATAGCTAAACATCCTGTAAAGTGAATTCTCATCAATAGTGGAAGCTCAGTTGATGTTCTTTCGTATGAGGCATTTGTTCGAATGAGTCTGTCCCTTAATCTCCTTTGCCCCGTGACCACTCCCTTGATGGATTTCACTAGGGATTCTGTAAGGGTAAAAGAAAAAATCACCCTCCCGGTTATGACCAGAACAGAACCGCACTAGAGCATTGTCTTCATAAAATTCCTGGATGTTCGAGTTCCTTTAGCTTACAATGCAATTCTTGGAAGGCCCGGTCTCAACCTCCTAGATGCCATTATCTCTACAAAAAGGTTAGGTACGGTTTTCTACCAACAAGGGAGTCAGAGAGATGCGTGGGGAATGAAACCTGGTACCCCTCTGTTATCATACTGCTCTTAGCCCTCATGAGGCGATTGCTTGCCAATGCCTAAGCCACTTGACCCCAGAGACTTCGAGAAGAGAGGAGAATCTGCCGAAAGTTTGCTAGCCTTCCGCTGGGGGAGGATCCAACGAGGACCATCCGAATTGGAGCACTTCTTCCGTAGAAGTGAGGGATCAGCTGCTCGCCTTTTTGCAGACCAACATGGACGTTTTCGCTTGGTCAGCCTCGAACATGCCGGGAGTCCATCTGAAGTAATTACCCATAGACCAGCATCGATCCAAGGAGTCGACCGGTTCAACAAAAGAAGAGGAGTTTCGCTCCTGAGAGGCAAAGGGCCATGGACGAAGAAGTCCATAAACTGATCGCAGTGGGCCACATATGCGAGGCACATTACCCAGTCTGGCTAGCTAACATGGTCATGGTCCATAAGACCAACGGAAGCTAGAGGATGTGTGTTGATTTTACCAATCTCAACAAGGCATGCCCCAAGGACAGCTTCTCACTGCCCAGGATTGATCAGTTGGTGGATTCTACGTCGGGCCATGAAACCCTTAGCTTCATGGATGCCTTCTCAGGGTACAACTAGATAAGGATGGACCCGGCTGATGAGGAAGCCACTTCTTTCATGACCGAGAAAGGCATCTATTGCTATAAAGTCATGCCCTTCGGGTTGAAGAATGCAGGAACCACGTACCAGAGGTTGATGAATAAGGTATTCGAAGACCAATAAGGCACAACATAGAGGTGTACATGGATGACATGTTAACAAAAAGCACTCATGCTGATGACCATGTTGCTGACCTTTCAAAAACCTTCGACAACCTTTGCCAATACCAGATGAAATTAAACCAGCGAAAGTGCACCTTCGGAGTCACAGCGGGCAAATTTCTGGGCTTTATGGTGACAGAGGGGAATCGAAGCTAACCCCGAGAAGATCAAAGCTATCATCAACATGAGACCACCAAGTAACAAGAAGGAAGTGCAACGGCTCACAGGAAGGATAGCAGCCCTGAGCCATTTTCTAGCAAGGTCGGTAGAAAGATGTCTACCCTTCTTCAAAGTCTTGCGCAAAGTTGACAGCTTCGAGTGGACGACGGAGTGTCAGGAAGCCTTTGAAGGATTGAAGAAGTTTTGTCAACTCCACCTTTGCTATCCAAGCCAAAGGGAGGAGAAGAACTTTTCCTCTACCTCGCTGTATCCCCCGAAGCGATGAATTTGTGCTCGTCCGTGTCGACGCTGACAAGATGCAGAAGCCAGTTTTTACACAAGCAAAGTGCTTTACGATAGAGATCAGGTATTCTAATACCAAAAAAATTATTTTTGCACTAATCGTCTCTGCTCAGCATCTCAGACCCTACTTCCAAGCACATCTGATTGTGGTGGTCACAGACCAGCCGCTCAAGGCAATTCTCTCTCATCCTGACACCTCTAGCTAATTAGTGAAATGGACAATCAAGATGGAAGAATTCGACCTGTTGTTTTGACCCAGGTCGGCCATGAAGTCCCAGATTTTGGTGGATTTCCTAATCAAATGCACCTGGGCGGAGAGCAGCTAGAGGAACCTCATGCAAACCCCTCGGACACTACAATCGAAGGAAGAGGGGAATATTGGATCCTTCATGTAGATGGAGCATCAAATTCTTAAGGAAGAAGGGCAGGCCTTATCTCGTAAGTCCAGATGGCATGGTGACCGAGTATGCCCTCCACTTCCTTTTCGGCCACCAACAACCAGACAGAGTACGAGGCTTTGATGTCGGGTATGAGGCTAGCACAGGAGCTCAGGATAAAATGCCTTAGAGTCTTCACCGACTCCCAACTTGTCTCTGGCCAAATTAAGGGAGAATATGAGGCTCAAGATCCAACCATGTCTCACTATTTAAGCATGGTGCAATCACAATCTCCCTTTACTCATTTTAGTGTCAGCTACATTTCCGGAGGGAGAACGCCGAGCCGATGCTTTTCTCGGCTAGCCACTTCGGCTGACGAGGCCCTGAGGAGAACCTATATGGAATATCTAGAAACCCCAAGTATCGACGTGATAGAAGAGTCCTTACCAATCAATCAAGATTCTTCCTGGATGGCATATGTCCAGTACCTCACCAATGGCACCCTCCCAATCGACCCTGCTGAAGCTAAACTATTCAAATGGCGAGCATCCAAGTTCCTTGTACTTGATGGACAACTGTATCGAAGGTCCTTCTCACACCCTCTCCTCAAGTGTGTTGGTCCTGTGAACGCTGACTACATCCTTCGTGAGATTCACGAGGGTATTTACGAAAACCACTTGGGGGGCAGAGCACTATCACATAAGGCCTACGCCAAGGATATTACTAGCCTACCATGCGAGAAGACGGCTGAGTTGGTTCGTAAGTGCGATAGCTGCCAACGGCTGCCAACCTCCTAGCTGAATCACCTGTTGGCTCCATGGTCTTTCGCCCATGGGGAATTAAAATTTTGGGACCATTCCCTCAACCTCTGGTCAGCGAAAGTTCCTGCTCATTGCCATTGACCATTTTTCCAAGTGGGTAGAGGCGAAGCACTTGCCAAAATCACTGAAGCCAAGGTAAGGACTTTCTTTTGAAAGTCTGTTATTTGTCAGTTCGAGCTACCCCACACACTTGTTACCGACAATGGTCGACAATTCGATAATATTCCCTTCCAAGAGTTTTTGCCGAATTGGGCGTATGCCAGAAGTTCACTTTTGTTAGTCATCCTCAATTAAATGGAGTGGCCGAAGTGACAAATCAGACCATCCTTTAAGGGCTCAGGACATGCCTGGATGATATTAAAGGAAGATGGGTGGAGGAGCTCCCGAGTGCGTTGTGGGTGTATCACACGACACCACGAATCCCCAGGGAAGAAACTTCCTCCAGCCTTGTGTTCGGATTGAAGGCCGTCATCCTGGTAGAAATTGGTATTCCTAGTCCCCTGAGTACAATCATACGATGAGGGAACAATCCAAGCCAATTGCGAGCCAACCTTGACCTTATTGAGAGGCCCGTGATCGAGCACGACTCAAGATACCTGCTTACTACCAAAGAATTGCAAAGTATTACAACACCCGAGTTCACCCCAGAACATTCCTCCTAGAGACCTAGTCCTCAGGCGAGCCGAAGTCTCCAAACCCACAGAAGGAGGCAAATTGTCACCCAATTGGGAAGGGCCTTATCAGGTCACCGACGCACTTCATCGCGGAGCATACCGGATCGAAGGACTGGATGGAAAGCCGCTCCTCGCACCTAGAATGCGGACAATCTTCATCGGTATTACCAGTAACATACACTGACACCATAGACTTGATCATGCTTGTCTATTGGAAATACGTTTATCTCTTTTTACTAATGAAAGCATCTCAAGCAATCTAACTTTTTCAGACCAAGCCCGACTCTACGTCGGCACTTAAGCCTGACTCCGTATTGGCACTTAAAGCTCACTCCACGTTGGCACTCAGGCCCAACTCCGCATCGGCACTTAAGCCCGACTCCGCTCGGCGCATCGGCACTTAATGACTCCTCATTGGCACTCAAGCCGACTCCATGTTGGCACTCAAGTCGACTCCGCATCGATATTCAACCCAACTTCGTGTTGGCACTCAAGCCCGGCCCCGCGTCGGCACTCAAGCATGAGGCTGAATCAGCGCTTAACATTCAAGAAGTCACTTTCACGTCGGTCTCACTTCAACCTCAAGTCAGACTCCGGTCTTGCCTTCTTTCATGTCTCGACCTCGGTCCTGATGTCAAGTCTCGACTTTAGTCTCAACTTCAACTTAAGTCTCAGCTACAACCTAGTCTTGGCCACTACAGAAGCAAAGTATTAATAAATAATAGCCAAATTTCAGAAGATATTCACTGATCATGAAAGGTTTACAAAATTCCGACTTCAGTCGGACTCCATTACAAGGAAGAATAAAAACAAAAAGAAAAGGCGTTCAGGGCTCGGCCGACTGGTTATTGTTGGAGGAAGGTGTTCTACTGGTGTTTCCTCCGTTGCCTCATCCAGCTCCAAGTTGTTGAGACCTTCAAGATTATAGACTCTTCCCACTTTAGCCTTGCAATCTTGGAAGCCTAAGTTGTAGGCGTAGGCAGTGGCCCCGGCCAGCTCTTCGCCAAAGCTAGCAGACTGCTGGAAGATCTTTACAGCCTTGGCGGCCCTTTTTTCTGCAACAACCACCCTCTCTTCGGTAGCTTGTGCAGCCACCGTCATCTCAGCCACTTGCGCATCGAAGCGTCGGCAATCTCCTCGGCATTCTTTGCCTGCTTCTCGACTGCGCTTATTTAAATGTTGGTGGAGTGCAGTCTAGTCTAGTACATTAGTAGATCCAACTCCACCTTTTTATTCTTCTCCTCAGCTCTCATACCGCCTTCAAGGCCTTCTCGTCCCTTTCTGCCTGGGCCTGACTCTCGGCTCGGGCTGTCTCCAAGGCCTTCTCGGTCCTCTCTGCCCGGGCCTGCTCTTCGGCCCTCCTGGCTAGAGCAACTTCCAGGGCCTTCTCGGCTTTCTCTGCTCGTTCTTGAGCTCGGTGGGCTTCTTCGTGTGAATGACCGAGAGTAACCTCAGCCTGGGAAAGGACACTCTTCATGGCAGCCAAGGAATTTACCACCTGCATAAGAGTCGCTATCAGGGAGAGGCCACAAGAAAATTTTTAAACAAAGAAACTTAAGTAAAGGGAAAATACTTACCCAAAGATAAGCTACAAAGGCATCGAAGAAGAAGGAGGAAGTCCCCTGGTTTTGGAGATCTCTTTGGAGTTCAGGCGTGCATACTCGCGCCATCTTCCGCTCACCCAGCGGCTATTGTGCTCAATGATGGACCTAAAGGAGGTTGCGGCGGCTTCATCCTCAGCATTTCTGTCAGGCGCCGAAGTCAAAGGCGTCGCAACAGGGGCTGATGGTACCCCTTCTTTCATCGACATTGCTGCCTGGAAGGCTCTTCGGCCGTTGCCTCTTCTGCTGGCAGGGAAGCCTCTAGAGCCGGTCCTAAGGGAATGACAGGCGGCGGCGATGGCAAGGTTTCAGCCCCATCGACCTCGGCCTTCTTTCTAACCTCCTTGGCTTTGGCCCTCTACTCGGCGGAGGCTCCATCCGCCTTGGCCCTTCTTTCCTTGGCTGTCACCTTTCTTACTGCTTAAGCCGGTGGTAGCATGTCTACACAAGTCAAAGGACTTAGTAAAAAAAAGAGAAGAAAAAGGAGGAGATGGGTGAAAAGGGGAAGGGTCATGGCTGCTCATCACTACTTGGAATGAGGCCCCGAGAAGGTTCTCCTCGGTCAAGAGCTGGTTATACCGAGGGACGTCGGCAGTTAATAGCTGCCCGAACACCTCTTGATCCTTCGAAAGCACAGAAGAATCTTTGTTTGGGTCGGTGTTTGGTGTCCCCCAGACTATCCTCACCCCCTCGACTTGAGCAAAGAAAAATCTATCTTTTAATGGATGTAGAAATGTATAGTCTAAGGGCCCTAGTTGGTCTGGGGGCAAAGGACCACCACCCTGATTGTTTGCGAAGGGTATAGAAGCTTTGAAAGAGGGAGATCCTAGCTTCTATCACATGAAGGTGATAGAGCACTAAGAGGCCAACAATAGTCCGAATGGAATTCGGAACTAATTGCTGGCGCTAAGGAGTATCTATCTAAAAGGTTAAGGATGAAGGGATGGAGAGGCAAATGAAGACCGGCCTTGAAGAAAGTCTCGTACAGGGCTACTCTATCAGGTCAGAAGGAGGTCACCCTATCCCTAGAGGCAGGACAGAATAAAGGAAGGTTAGTGGAAATACCGTATTTGGCCCAAAGGTTGATGATTTTCTGGGCGGTCATGGTGGAGGCAGTACACTCGGGTGACTCCCTCATGGTGGAAGAAGCTGGGACCATGACGGCCGAATGGTGCTGACCGGTGGCTAAACGACTCTCGATGGGAGATCGTCCGACAACTTGTCGCTCTACTAGGGGAACCCTATCGGTGGAGGAAGATGACCAGCTAAGAATGGGAGATGGGGAAGGTTGTGAGGGTTCCGAGGAATAACCCTCGAAAACGGAAATAGAACAAGAAGGGGAGGAAGCCATGAAAAAAGAAGGGAGAATGTTGGCCTAGATGGAAACCCAAGAGGGGGGGGTGAATTAGGTTCTTTAAAAATTACCCTTTTAAAAATAATTTCTTAACGAAAGTGCACAAGTGAAGTGAATTAATAACTACTATGCATAATATGAAGAAGATATAAAGAGAGAGTTAAAGGCATGACAAACACAAAGATTTATAGTGGTTAGGTGTATCTCACACCTACGTCCACTCCCAAGCAACTCTTGGGTCCACACTATAATTCCTGATTACAGTTGGGTTGTTTTACAAGCTCACAACTCTAACTTACTGTTTTACATGGGGTCACAACGAACCCAGCCGGTTTTCACAGTTCACTAGCACAAAACCTTAACCCAAGATAAACTAGCTTGTCCCCGAGGTAAACTACCTCAACTAATTTAATCCCCCTGATTGAATTAGTAAACAGCAAATCAAGATAATGTTTACAACAAAGTAAAGCTCTTTAAATGAGCAAATATGCAATGTAAATAAATAAAGGTAAGAAAAGCCTGATTGAAGTGATTTCGAATTGATCTTTTCTTCTTTTCTTCTTTTCCTCCTCTCTTTTGAATGGTTGAATCAAGCTTCAGCTCTGATTCTTGACCGAAATCTATTGGAGAGAACTTTGAGGAAATAGGGCTTTTGCTCTTCTCTTTTCTCCTTTGAAAATCCTTCGATTTTGAACTTTTAGGGCTTGGGATTTGTCTTGAATCTCTCTTCAGATGAAAAGCGTCGACTCAGATATTTCACTTTGAAAGTTCTCTCTTTTTCACTAGAAATTTTCTTGATATTTCTCATTTTTTCTTTCTCTATTTTTTCCTCTATTTTTCGAACAGATGAATCCCCCTTTTATAGATTTTTCAATCTAAGATTAGGTGAGAAAATAACCATTGAAATGTACCTTGGATGATTCTCCATGCAAAAAATATATTCATTGAGGGTTAGGGAAAAATATATCTGTTAGAGCTGATCTGTCACTTTTGAAAATCATCCTTGATAGGTTGGAGTCGGCTCCAACTTTTTATGTGTCGGCTCCATATCGTCTTCCCAAAATAGCAAAAAATCCATTCGATGTGGAGTCAGCTCCGAATTTACAAGGTATCGACTCACTGCTGACTGGAGTCGGCTCCCGATTTCTGAAGTGTCAGCTCCAAGAATTGCTCCGAAAACATAGTTTCTGTGAATCAGGTTAGAGTCGGCTCCCAAAATCCATGTGTCAGCTCTGGCTTCTGAAGAAAAAAATAGTTTCTCTGTATCTCATGTTGGAGTCGGCTCCTCCAGGTCGGGTGTTGGCTCCGAACCGTGCCAAAAATTCTGAACTGTTCCGATACGCTCTGGAGTCAGCTCGAGAGGTTCTAGGTGTCGGCTCCAAGTTCTGAACTTAAATAAATTTCATTGAAATTCGACTCAAAAACTGATTTCTAAGTACCATTTGGATAAATAACCGATCTTAATTCCTGAAACACTTATCAAATATATTAGAAACACAAGGAATATACTCATAGTTTTTGTTAATCATCAAAATCAATAATTGGGTAAATAATTTCTCAATAATTTTTCTAACAATCTCTCCCTTTTTGATGATGACAAAAACATTGAGTATATGTATAATCAATTAATGCATAATTGATAAAACATTTTAAAATTTAGGTTAAGCTCCCCCTTAATGAGACAGCTCCCCCTATGTGTGCGCATATGTTAAGTTTATTAAGAGTTTCATTTAACATGCATATTCAAGTAAGTGCCATTTTCTTATAACTTAATATCCTTTCTCCCCTTTGCATGCATATACATATATATCTTTCTCCCATATCTTTATGCATATACAAATACCTCTCTCTCCTCTTTTTTGTAATCAACAAAAAGGTTAAGAAGGTGCAAATAGGTTTAAATTAGTATCAAATGCCAGAATTAAGAAATTCATTCATTAAAATTCAATGCTTCAAGGATCAATATGATATTCATAAGTATCAAAATGTTCACATAATTGCTTCATTACATCATTCAACTATTATAAACTATCCTTCCTATTACATCAAGAAGCAAGCTAAACATCAAAGTCTAATTACATCAAAATGTAAGTTAAACATCAAAAACTAATAACAAAAAGTATCAAAATCTAAGAAAATATAAGAAGTCTCTTAAGTTCTTCTAAAATCTTCTCCATTCCATCCTTTTATATCTTCATAAAATCAGTTAATAACTTCTCTACCAAAGATGCTGCCACAGTTATTTTCTCTTGTAACTTCGCATTACACTTTGAATATGTATCAGAATCTCCTCCAATGTCCTTGATCTTCTCAAAAAATTGTATTAAATCACATTTCAATGCCTCAGAAGAAGTTCCAAAGGATGATTCAATTCTATTTACTTTATCTTCCAGGGAGTAATACAACTCTCTTATACTCATAAATCTATTATCAAATTCAATCTTCATTCTTTCCTCATGGCAAGCAAAGAGTTCCTTTAGTTGCTCCATTTGAATTGAGGAAAATCCACAAGTAGGAATAGAAACAGATGCAGGTGCAGGTGTAGGTGCTGCTGGTGGTGATGATCTACTAGGCTCAGGTGAAGGATGCCTCATGAATGGTCCAGCCTCTGATGGTGCAGTAGCTCCAGTATCAGCTGCCCTGTCTTCTAGGTGTCCTTTCCTTTTTCAATTATCATTAATCTTCACAAACCCCATACGATGCACAGTGGCAATGCTATAGTAATCTGTGTGCCTAAGATTCTTCATTGGTTCATTATCTGAAATAACTACCCTTGGCTTTGAAATGCTAAAGTCAAAATCATGCCATAAGGCAAGGTTGATCTCTTCTTGCTACCAGCCTCAGCCATATACCATATCATCATCCCAGCTAAATTTATTGGCTGACTGTCAGAACACTATGCATGATAACAATGTCTCGCTCTGAGACATACTCAAATCTGCCAGTCTTTGGGAATAAAATTCGACCACAAATATTATGTAATAATCTAAGCTCTAAGGGTAACTGGTTTGCCCTAACGTCTTCAAATTTTGTAACTTCCCTTCTAAGCATTCTAGATAGAGCTCCTCTCTCTCACTATGGGAATTTGCAATTAGTCCAATAATAGGTATCTCTAAAAGATTTCCTAATATCTCAGCAGTCAAATGAATTCTTTTTCCTTTAACAAAACTTACAAGACCTCCATCTCTCTGACAAATTATGGTAAAACTCCTTAACTAAACCAGGATAAGTAGGACATCAAGAGAACACACCTTCTCCCAACCTAATTCCTTTATCTGCCGCCCAATGGAAAAACCCTATGCCTCAAAGAAGTGAAAATCGACTTTTCTCCCCATGGTAATCACACGGCCAGCAAGGGTTTTGATTTGAGGTGAAGAAGGGCTTGGAACGGCTCTTGGTGTCGAAGCAGATGAGGTAGAGGACAAACTTGGAGAGGGTTGTCATGCCGGACACCTCACCATCCATTTTTCAATCGTCATTGAGTGCTAGGGAATGGTTAATTTGAGAAACCTTGGGTTTTTGGAAAAGTTGGAAAGGATTTGGAGAAGTTTGGAATCATTTAAAATGAGAGAGGTATCGACTCTCCCTAAATAAATCAACTGGGACCACTTGGAGTCGACTCCCGCAAAGCGAGGTGTGGCTCCAGGTCGCTAACACAGTCAGCGCCCGAAGTGGAGTCAACTCTGGAAAGGCAGGTGTCAGCTCTAAATCTCAAACAAAACTGGAGTCGACTCCAATAACTATGGTGTCGGCTCCAAGACAGTTTCAGTGAAAAAAAAAGAGTTTCAAAGAATCTAAAACTTGTCCGAAATGTCATCAAATTTTGGATAAATCAATTTGGAATGTGATGAATCAAGGGGTTCAAATATCTAGAAAATTATCCTTAAATTATGAGAAAATTTACAAAAATGATTGAATTCTAGATAATCATTCCTAGGAGATTTAAAATTCATTCCAATGATTACAAACTCCTAATTCTCCTCTAAGATAACAAAATCTTTCTTCACTTAGGGGTTTTGTAAAAATGTTAGCTATTGTTGATCAGTACTAACATAATCAAAACAAATGTCACTATTAGCTATATGTTCTCTAATGAAATGATATCTTATTTCAATATGTTTAGTTCTTGAGTGTTGTATAGGATTTTTAGTTAAGTTTATTGCACTAGTGTTATCACATCTAATTAGTTTTATCAAGTGTTATACCATAATCTTCAAGTTGTCACTTAATCCAAAGAATTTGAGCACAGCAACTTCCAGCTGCAACATATTCAACTTCAGTAGTTGATAATGCAACCGAATTTTGCTTTTTGCTAAACCAAGAGATTAAGTTACTTCCTAAAATTGGCATGCACCACTTGTACTCTTTTATCCAATTTACAACCAGCATAATCAGAATCAGAATATGCAATCAATTTAATGTTGAGTCTCTAGAATACCATAATCCTACATTTTTAGTTCCATTTAGATATCTAAGTATTCTTTTTACTGCAATTAAGTGAGATTCTTTTGGTTCAGATTGATATCGTGCACATAAACATACTGCAAACATAATATCAGGTCTACTTGCTATTAAGTAAAGTAGTGAATCGATCATACCTCTGTAATATTTTTGATCAACAGGCTTACCATCTCATCTTTATCTAGCTTGCATGAAGGACTCATTGGTGTTCTGAGAGGTTTGACTAGATCCATACCAAACTTCTTGAGAATTTCTTTTGTGTACTTTGTTTGGTTGATGAAAATTCCTTCTCTTTATTGCTTGATTTGTAGTCCTAGGAAGAAGTTGAGTTCTCCCATCATGCTCATCTCGAATTCACCCTGCATTAACTTAGCAAATTCTTGACAAAAGATTGTTAGTAGCACTGAATACAATATCATCTACATATATTGTACTACCAATAATCTTTATCTTTTCTTTTCAAAAATAGGGTTTTATCAACATTTCCTTAGAAAAATTATTTTCAATTAGAAATTTGCTTAATCTATCATACCAAGCTCTAGGTGCTTGTTTTAAACCATAAAGTGCTTTGTGTAATTTGAAAACATGATTTGAAAATTCATGATCTTCAAAACCTGGTGGTTGTTCTACAAAACTTTCTCATTTATAAAACCATTTAAAAATACATTTTAACATCCATTTGAAATAAATTAATGTTCATATGACATGCAAATGCAAGTAATAGTCTAATTGCTTCTAATCTAGCTACAGGTGCAAAAGTTTCATCAAAATCAATTCCCTTCTTGATTATATCCTTTTGCAACTAATCTAGCTTATTTCTAATTACTATGCCATTTTCATCTAATTTATTTCTAAATACCCATTTAGATCCTATAATAGAATGACCTTTAGGTCTATCAACTAAGGTCCATACATTATTCCTAGTAAATTGATTTAATTTCTCTTGCATAGCTAACACAATTACTATCTTTTTCAGCTTCTTCTATAGATTTAGGTTCTATATGAGATACAAATGCAAGATGATTATTGATGTTCTCATTGATGATCTAGTTCTTACTCCTTGAGATGGATCACCTATGATTAAATCCTTAGGATGACCATAAGCATATCTCCAATCTCTAGGTAGATCTACATCATTACGAGTAGTATCAATAACATCATCCTTAGGTGAGTCATCATCTTAGCTTCTGGTTCATGATCTGAAGATACATCTATATTTAATTTTTAAATCTCTTTCAAGCAAATTTGTATCTTCCTCATCATCAATCTTTTCAGAACTTGATGCTAAAGACTCATCAAACACTACATGAATTGATTCTTCTATAATTAATATTCTTGTTAAATACTCTATAGGCTTTACTAGATGTGGAATAACCTAAGAATACTTCATCAGATTTAGCATCAAACTTTCCAAGATTATCCTTACCATTATTATGAATAAAACATCGACAACCAAATGCATGAAAATAACTAATGTTGGTTTCCTATTATGCCATAGTTCATAGGGAGTTTTCTTAAAATTGGTCTAATTAAAGCTCTATTAAGGATGTAACATGCTGTGTTTATAGCTTCTGCCCAGAAGTACTTTGGGAGTTGGCTTTCACATAGCATGGTACGGGCCATATCTTCTAAGTTCTATTTTCTTTTCTACAACTTCATTTTGTTGTGGTGTTCTAGGTGCAAAAAATTATGATGAATGCCATTTTTCAATACAAAAATTTTTAAATTGATAATTTTTAAATTCTGTCCATGATCACTTCTAAGAGACACTATGGTAGTGTTTTTCTCATTTGTGACTTTCTTGAAGAATTTAGGAATATCGAGAAAGTCTCATCTTTGTGAGCTAAAAAATACCCAAGTGTATCTAGAATAATCATCTACTATCACAAGACCATATTTCTTTCTCCTAAACTAGTGGTTCTAGTAGGTCCAAAAAGGTCCATGTGAAGTAGTTCAAGTGGCCTAGTAGTTGAAACAATATTCTTAGATTTGAAAGAATTTAGTTTATTTTCAAATTGACATGCATCACAAATTCTATTATTTTCAAAATCTAGTTTTGGGAGTCCTTTAACTAAATCCATTTAATTAATTTTGAAATTAGGTGCGTGCTTGCATGACCTAATCTACGATGCCATAACCATCTGATCTCATTACCTTAGCATTATCAGCAATTAAGCAATGGTTACTAGTAGACAATTGTCTAAATCAATTAAGTATACATTGCCATTTCTATTTCCACAAATATAATGCTATTGTCAATGGGATTAGAAACAGTGCAAATAGAAGCTTCAAAGGAAACTTTGAAACCTTTATCACACAATTGGCTAATGCTAATTAAATTATGCTTTAAACCAACAACATATAAAACATTTTCTATAAAAGTGGATGGAGTTATTTGAATTTTACCAAATCCCATAATTTGGCCTTTGCCATTATCTCCAAAAGTAATAACTCCTCCTCTTTTATCTTCAAGGGTGATGAATTGCTCCTTGTCATCCGTCATGTGTCTTGAGCAGCCACTATCAAGATACCACTTTCTTTTGATCCTTTGGCCGCAAGACACTCCTGCAAGATAATCAAATCTTTTGTTTAGGTACCCAAGCTTTCTTGGGTCCTTCATGGTTAGTCGCAATAAATATTGTTCCTTTTGGAACCCATATTTTCTTTCCTTTAATCATTGAATTCTTATTAGATTTTCTAAAATTCATTCATATGATTTGTGCCCTTTTTATTACAGCAATAACATGAAACATATTTTGGTTATTTTCTTAATAAAGAAATTGTTTACAAATTTTTGTTTCATGTGAGGTCTATAACCTAATCCGGCTTTATCAAATACAGCTCTTTGATTACTTAGAAGTAAATTTAATTTTACTGAGCTATATGTAAATCTATCAACAATATTTATATTTATCAATTTTTTTTCAAATTAATATTTTCAATAGAAATTGATTCCTTTTCTTTTAGTAAAATTTTATTTTCAGATTTTAGATTTTAAACCTCAAGAATTAGTTCATTTTTCTTTTGAGAAGATTTAGGTTTTCAGTTTTCAAATATTTGTTTTTCATTCTCAAAACCTTAAAATCACTAACTAGCTCATTGAAAGCATCATATAATTCATCAAATGTAAAATCATCATAAGTAGTTTCAGAACTTACCTCGTTGTCGTCATTTGCCATGAAGCATATGTTTGCAACCTCTTTTTGTTCTTCTTCGGATGAAGACTCTTCACTATCACTCTATGTTGCAACATAGGCCTTCTCTTCTTCTTGTAACCCTTCTTTAGTTGAGGACATTCATATCGAAAATACTCTGGCTTTTTACATTCATAACATGTCAAGGGTTTTTTCTCTTTATCTTTCTCTTTTCTTTTTTTTTCCTTTTCTCCTTCCATTTTAATTCCAGATTTTCTTTTGTGGAAGGGTCTCCTTTTTTGCATAAACTTTCTAAATCTCTTTGCAAGGAGAGCTGTTTCATCATCTTCTTCTTCTTCCTCGCTGCTCTTATCATGTTCTGCAGCCTTGAGTGCTATGGTTCTTTTCTTCTTGACTTCTTCCTCTTGATGCTGCTTCATTGTCAGCTCATGGGTCATCAAGGATCCAAGTAGCTCCTCCAAAGGTAGAATATTTAAGTCTTTGGCTTCTTGGATTGCAGTTACTTTTGCTTCCCATGATCTTGGAAGAGATCTAAGAATTTTGCGCACCAAATCAGAATTAGTATAAGTCTTACCAAGACTTTTCAAACCATTAACAATATCTGTAAATCTAGTGTACATGCATGTGATTGATTCAGTTTGTTCCATGCTAAATAATTCATATTTGTGCACTAGAATGTTAATTTTGGATTCTTTTACTTGGTTAGTACCCTCATGGGTAACTTCTAATCTATCCCATATTTCTTTGCTGAAATGCAAGTAGATATTGTTGAATTTATTTGCATCCAAAGAACAATATAAAATATTTATGGCTTTGGCATTAAGCTGAGTCATTTTCCTATCGTTCTCATTCCAATCCCTTTCGGGCTTAGGAACTATTGAACCATCTACAATTTGGGTGGTGTACTAGGTCCATTTGTAATGACACTCCATAATTCATAATCTAAAGCTTGAATGAAAATCTTCATTCTTGCTTTCCAATATAATAATTAAGCCATTAAACAAAGGTGGCCTATTAGTGGATTGACCTTCAGCAAAAGATGATCCAGCTTGTGTTGCCATTTGGATCTTTAACTCTTGATTGTTAGATCAAATAAAAATGAGCACAAGCTTTATACCAATTGTTCCAGATGGCAACCCAAGAGGGAGGGGTAAATTGGGTTCTTTAAAAATTATCCTTTTAAAAATAATTTCTTAACGAAAGTGCACAAGTGAAGTGAATTAATAACTACTATGCACAATATGAAGAAGATAGAAAGAGAGAGTCAAAGGCACAAACACAAAGATTTATAGTGGTTCGGTGTATCTCACACCTACGTCCACTCCCAAGCAACTCTTGGGTCCACACTATAATCCCCTAATACATTGAGTTTTTTACAAGCTCACAACTCTAACTTATTGTTTTACACGGGATCACAATGAACCCAGCCAGTTTTCACAGGTTCACCAGCACAAAACCTTAACCCAAGCTAAACTAGCTTGTCCCGAGGTAAACTACCTCAACTAATTCAATTCCCATGATTGAATTAGTAAACAGCAAATCAAGATAATGTTTACAATAAAGTAAAGCTCCTTAAATGAGCAAATATGCAACGCAAATAAACAAAGGTAAGAAAAGCCTGATTGAAGTGATTTCTAATTGAGCTTTTCTTCTTTTCTTCTTTTCCTCCTCTCTTTGAATGGTTGAATCAAGCCTCAGCTCTGATTCTTAACCGAAATCTGTTGGAGAGAACTTTGAGGAAATAGGGCTTTTGCTCTTCTCTTTTCTCTTTTAAAAATCCTCGGATTTTGAGCTTTTAGGGCTTGGGATTTTCTTGAATCTCTCTTCAGATGAAAGGCGTCGACTCAAAGATTTCACTTTAAAATTTCGCTTTTTTCACTTAAAATTTTCTTGATATTTTTCCCATTTTTTCTTTCTCTATTTTTCCTCTATTTTTTGAACGGACGAATCCCCCTTTTTATAGATTTTTCAATCTAAGATTAGGTGAGAAAATAGCCATTAAAATGTACCTTGGATGATTCTCCACGCAAGAAAATATATCCATTGAGGGTCAGATGGAAAAATATATTGTTAGAGTTGATCTGACACTTTTGAAAATCGTCCTTGACAGGTTGGAGTCGGCTCCAACTTTTCTTGTGTCGGCTCCAGATCGTCTTCCCAAAATAGCAAAAAATTGATTCGACATGGAGTCGGCTCCGACTTTACAAGGTGTGGACTCACCGCTGACTAGAGTCAGCTCCCAATTTCTGAAGTGTCGGCTCCAAGAATTGCTCCAAAAACATATTCTCTGTGAATCAGGTTAGAGTCGGCTCCCGAAATCCATGTGTCGGCTCCGGCTTCTAAAGCAGAAAATAGTTTCTCTATATCTCAGGTTGGAGTCGGCTCCTCTAGGTCGGGTGTCGACTTCGAACCGTGCCAAAAATTCTGAACTATTCCAATACGCTCTGGAGTTGGCTCGAGAGAGGTTCTAGGTGTCGACTTCAAGTTCTGAACTTAAATAAATTCCATTGAAATTCGATTCAAAACTGATTTCTAAGTACCATTTGGATAAATAACCGATCTTAATTCCTAAAACACTTATCAAATCTATCAGAAACACAATGAATATACTCATGGTTTTTGTTAATCATCAAAATCAATAATTTGGTAAATAATTTCTCAATAATTTCCCCAACAGAGAACTAACCTGAAAGGGGCAAGGTCGAGAAGGTGAGAGATGGGATGAGGCTCGGGAAGAATAGAACCAGAGAGGCAGACAGAAGCTCAAAGAGATTCAGACTAAAAAGAAGAGGTAGGTGTGGTAAAAGTGAAAAGACCAAGGTCGGAGACGACTCCCCCTTTTAAAGCCTCATCGTTTCAAATCATCCCGCCTGGTTCAGAGTGGCCACATGCCTGCCCGCCACTGGAGAAGATGTTTCGGCAACCACCTGGGGCGTAGAACGCGAAGGGCGCGACCAATGATAAGACAACAGTGACCTCACCGCAATGATGATGCCCACTTTTCGTAGTTCCATACCCAAGGAGGATCCCCCTCTATCCCAATGGCTATTCAGCGGTGGCATTGCAGCATCCGATGCCTCGACATTAAAGAAGCATGGCCTTCAAGGACACATGCCCTCATAGCAGTCGGTAGCGTACGAAAATCTGCCACTAGTGATATTACACCCCTTTTCACTGGTGGTTGTGCGCCCACCCATCTTAGGGGCGGAGAGGCATCTGATGTGGCTGATCATGCTCCACAGGCAATGGATTAACAGACTGCATGATTTTCGAAGCCGAGCAATAATATGGCAGCTAGCCCTGGCCTCGAGGTCAACTTCGGCCTCGGCCTAGGCCTCGAGCACAACTTCGGCCTCGGCCTCGAGCATAGCTTTGGCTTCGGTCTCGGCCTCGAACCTGTCCTCGGCCTCGGCCTCGAGCACAGCTTCGGCCTCGGTCTCGAGCACAGCTTTGGCCTCGATCTCGGCCTCAAGCTTTGGCCTTGGCCTCGAATTCAACATCAGCTTCAATCTTTGCTTCGAGCATAGCCTCGACTTCGGACCTGCTCTCGGCCTTTGGGTTCGGCCTCAGAACCAGCCTTGAACTTCGTTCTTGGCAACCTAACAGGTGCTCAGAGCTGCCACGTGGCCCACGAACCCACTATCTCTAAAACCACGAGCAGTTACCATTATTTATGGTACACGTCTAGCAGCAATGCGCCCACCTACCACTTACGGTGACACTTCTGACGGATGACGTGATTCAACGGTCATCCACCAAGGGTAAGAGGGACCCCCGAATAAGTATAAAAATCTTCACTCACAACAAGGAAGGAAAGTTCATTCTTCATCATCCAAAACCTCTATAGCTGTTCTTCAGACTACTAACTAGAGCGTTGGAGGGTTCCCGCCAGAACCGCTGATCCGAAACTTTTGTCGTAGGTTTTTGGCTAAAAGGAGCGGTCCCGTCATCTCCCCAAAAGTCAACGAAGCCCTCTTGTCATCCGGCACTCTCTGAAAGTGTTTTGGCAGCAACAAATATAATGTACGAGTCCCATGTTTCACATGAGTTTACATCACCTCTTTTTTTCTCTCCAAACCAATCGAGAATTATATATATATATATATATATATATATATATATATCCATTTAATTCACTTGATTTCAGTCTTTAAGTTTACATACTATCTATGTGAAGTGGATATATATATATATATATATATCCATTTAATTCACTTGATTTCAGTCTTTAAGTTTACATACTATCTATGTGAAGTGGATGCATATGAATCGTTTGTTTTCCACAAGGTAATGAATAGCAATTGCCGTCTATATATCCTTCTCCTTATATGAATTAATTAATATTAATTTTAAACGTGAATCCTGTGTTTCCACGAGGTGATAAGCACGGCTGGCTTCTTTCGTTTGTCGTACGTCCCTGAACCAGCCTATCTCATTCTTTTAAAAAGGGCAACATTGAGCAGACTGAGTCTACCATCTCCACTTTGCAGTCGAAAGAGGATCAGGAAGGGTCCCTTAATCAGTCTGACCTTTCGACTCTCAGGTCCTATTTGGCTGAGCACCATTCTCTTTTGTTGCAGCAGGAGACTTTTTGGAGACAAAGGTCCCGAATCCAGTGGGTTAGGGAGGGGGATCGCAACACTAGATTCTTTCATCAGGCCACTTTGAAGCACCGTGCGATGAACCGCATTAGGCATTTAGTTGATAATGAGGGGGAGATTCAGGAGGATGTTCAGGTTATCAGGACCTTGTTATATCAGTTTTTTCAGTCTAGATGGACGGAGCATTCTGGAGTAGGTTTCCCTGTGTTTCCTATTCTGGCCCCGTTTAGGGTCACCACTGCTGAAAATGCTCTACTCACCATGCCAATTTTGGCGGACGATATTCAGCGGGCTGTTTGGGATCTTGGTGCCAATAAAGCCCCTGGTCCTGATGGGTTTCCTCCTTTGTTCTTCCGCTTCTATTGGGATATAGTGGGTTAGGAGGTTGTGCAGGCCATTCAGCTGGTGTTTCTTTCTCACTCTGTCCCCTCTGATTGGAACAGGACCCTTATCACCTTGGTGCCCAAATGCCCTGATGCCTCCTCTCCTCAGCATTATCGGCCTATCAGTCTGTGTTCCACCTTGTACAAGGTGTGTGCTCGCATTTTGGTCTCCCGTTTGTCTCCGGTGATCCCTCGCCTCATATCCCTTGAGCAGGGCGCTTTTATTAGGGGATGAAGCATTACTGATAATGCCCTTCTAGCATAGGAATTCATGCATGACCTTCAGCGTGCTTCTCGGCGTCATAGCCTCATGGCTGTTAAGCTTGATATGGAGAGAGCTTATGATAGAATGAGCTGGGATTTTCTAAGATATACGCTAGCTGAGTTTGGGTTTGATGATTGCTTTGTTGACTGGATTATGGCATGTATTCTTCGGCCATCCTTCTCTCTCATCATTAATGGGGGTCAGACGGAGTATTTCACTCTAAGGTCGGTTTGCGGCAGGGTTGCCCTCTGTCCCCTTTTCTCTTTATCCTTTCTGCTGATGCTTTGTCCAGGGCTCTTATTTAGGCTCAGATGGATTTGTCTATTGACCCATACTCTGCGAGTCCAAGTTGGCCGACTCTCTCCCATCTTCTGTTCGCTGATGACTACATCCTTTTGGGAAAGGCTACTATTCGTAATGCATCCATATTTGCGGCCATAGTGCAGACCTATTATCGGGCTTCTAGTCAGAAAGTTAACTTAAGTAAATCTCTGATATGTTTTAGTCCTAAGATGGCAGCTGCTGTTAGGGAATCTATCTTGCATATCATGGGTATTACTTCTCAAGCTGATCGGCTATCCTACTTAGGGATCCCAATCACTGGTAGAAGGCCTCGTCGTTCTGACTTTAGTGTTCTTGAGAGGAGGGTCTGCGAACGCTTAGATGGTTGGCAGGTCTCTGGGTTATCTATGATGGCTCGGATCACACTTCTGCGTTCAGTTCTCTCTTCTCTTCCGCTTTATCTGTTATCTAATGCGGCCATCCGTGTGACGTGCCTGAGGAAGATAGAGCATTATTTTTGGGATTTTCTCTGGGCCTCGAGCCAGGACGGTCATGGAGTCCATCTTCTTGCCTGGGATATCATTTGCTTGCCAATTGCTTAGGGGGGACTTGGTATCCAATCTCTCGTTGCTAGGAGGGAGGCTCTTATTGCTAGGCATGCCTCGCGATTCTTGCTTGATCCGTGTTGTTTGTGGAGCACGCCTTTATGCATGGTAAATATGGAGATTGGAATCACTCTATCTCTTCTCAATCTTCTCGTGGGCACTCCTTCTTCTGGAAAGAGGTATGTTGGCATGCTTCGGTTGTTCTGGACCGCACCTCTTGGATGATTGGTGATGGTACTTCAGTCGATGTCCTTCAGGATACTTGGATTGCGGACCAACCTCTTTTTCGGTGGCCAACCTTTGTGACCACAGATATCTCTAATGGTATGAGAGTTTGTGATCTTCTCTCCCCTGACCACACTGTCAGGGACCATTCTTTGGCTTCTACTTTCTTCGGGGGAGAGCTTTATCACCGTATTACTTCTATTCCTCTCATTCTGAGTCATGCTACTGATATAAGGGTTTGGCGGAGATCTTGCTTATCTCGGGCTCCTATCGGGGATCTCCTGCATATCTATAGGCCTCCGCCCTTGCAAGTTATGGACTCAGCTTGGATTTGGCATCTTCCCATTCATCATAGGGTTTGTCTTTTTATAAGGAAGCTAGCTTGGAATGTGCTTCCTACCTATTCTTTGCTCTCTGGGAGAGGGATGCGTATCATGCCTATTTGCCCGTGTGTAGCCTTGAGGAGGAAACTGTGGATCACGCTATCTTCTCATGCCCCAGAGCGTGACAGATCTGGCAAAGGTTAGGTGCGTGGCCTTGGCTGCAGGATTTGGACTCCCATCGTTTATCCTTCTTGAGGCTGCTCAGACAGGTTAAGGGGAGAGGGAACCATCAGGTGGGCCCGACGTTGGCTTATGTTGCTCACCAGATCTGGTTATCCCGTAACTCGTTCGTGTTCTCAGATGTGCTCGCTCCTACTTATCGAGTTGTCAGGATGGCTGTCTCCTTATTTGCTGAGTACACTCTACATCAGAGGACTATTGGTGTTGATAGCCCTGGCCTCTGGGACTCTCATGCTGCTTATGCAGCGCACCGGCACACGGTCTTTATCTCTTGGGAGCCCCCACCTCGAGGGTTTGTCAAAATCAATTTTGATGGGAGTGTTTGTGGGAGATGTGCGGGATCTGCTTTTGTGATTCGGGGGCCGGAGGGGTCGTTGCTAGCGGCTGGCGGCTTTGGGACTCTGGATTCTTCTGTTCCCCTTGCTGAGCTATATGCGGCTTGGACCGGTATTTCTCACGCCCTTCAGAGCCTGGGTACTCGGAGGCTTATTATAGAGGGAGACTCAGCTACGGTTATTAGTTGGATCCGTCAGGAGTCCAATATCCACCTGCCGACTATTCCTTTGATCAGCGATATCCGTTATCTCCTTTAGGGAGCTACCAGCGTCCAGATTCGACATATCTACAGGGAGGGCCAACTCTGCGGCTGATTGGATTGCCGCCAGGGTGGCCTATCATTTAGGGTTCTGGAGTTGGATGCTCGGCGACCCTTGTCCTCTCATCCTTTCACATATTTGTATTCGGATATCTCGGGTTTGACTCATCCTAGATTGGTGTGATCACCCGCATGTATCAAAAAAAAAAAAAATAAAGGCAACAGACTCATAACATTGCACCATCGGAGGTGCTGTTCTCTCTTCGTCTGAAACTCTCCTCTCTCTCCATCATTCTTCCTCTAATGAGATTGTCAGGCTCCTGATCTCTGGCCAGGACTTCATTGTGCCCACGAGAACAGCAAAGCTTGTCTGCATGAACCTCTTCCAATTTCTTGCAATCAAAAAGGTCCTGCCTTTCTTTCTTGCTCAACCCCGTCCACCAATATCCATCCTCCTTGTTTGCAATCAAATAAAGTTCTTAATTTGTTTCATTTGGAAGTCGTTTCATGCCACCCATACCTAAATGATTTAGCCCCGGAAAGGATGTTATATCACGCGGGGCACCTGTGCTTGGTCCTCGCCGTCTAGATTTTGGACCTTGATTCGCCCAAAAGATATCAACTGATTGGTGGTCGCGAATAGAAGCCTGGTGCTGGAGGTTGGACATTTAATACATGTTGGCACGAAGCAAAAAGCTGTCTGAAGGATCTGAAGGCTGTTGTTAATTTAGTTTTGCTTTTGTATGCTGTAAACTAACGATCGATCCTTTCTTTTCAATGAAAAAAAGATATATATATACTTCTCTTATTTCGTGATATTGACTTGAAAATCTCTTGCCTTAATCTTCTCTCTCTCTTGTTATTGTTAGCTTTGACCATGCATGTTGGCATTTTTAGTTCAGTTGAAGATTTTCCTTTCCATTGTTTGAGAATATTTTTTATTGTTTTAATCATGTTCAATGATGTCCTCAATAATAGCCATAGAAAATATATTGATTGTATTCGATCTCAACTGTAACAAACCATGACTGATAGAGCAGATGCTAAACGACTCATCCCTCATCATCAGGGGACCATGCTGATCTATATAGGCATCCCTCAACGTGTAGTGCAATAGCTTGTGCTCAACGAAATATCATGATCAGAGAGATCGAAAAACTTCAAAATCTAGCTAATCTTTTATTGCATCATTTGTGATTTTACTCCATATATTCTATAAAGAGTTTATTTGTATCCGGAAAATCATCTCTTTTCGTGTCAAAATAGAATCTTAAAAATAAGATATTATTGTGGTATTATGCACCTCCTGTTTATCAGTAGGTGATTTCTATGTGCATTTCGTCTATTGCGAAGGCTTGGTTCAGATTTTGATTAAGCGATCATAAGTTATAACCCAAGAAAATCGAACATTCTAGGTAGACTTGACTCAGGAGTTGTTATAATGTATTATTTAAGGCTATCGTACATAATCCAAAAAATTGATCAATTCTTCATATACCGTGAATGATGTGTCCTACCGAAAAATATTTGTTGGGGGGTAAAATCATCATTGCATCAATATCCGTGCGAGGAGGCTAAGACCAACCTCCTCCCCTCGGCCTCTCCGAGCTTCCATAGCTCGGCCTCCCCGGGCTTCCGTAGCTCGACCTCCCCGGGCTCCCGTAGCTCGGCCTCCCTGGGCTTCCGTAGCTCGGCCTCCCCGGGCTCCCGTAGCTCGGCCTCTCCGGGCTTCCGTAGCTCGGCCTTCCCGGGCTTCCGTAGCTCGGCCTCTCTGGGCTTCCGTAACTCGGCCTTCCCGAGCTTCCGTAGCTCGGCCTCCCCGGGCTCCCGTAGCTCGGCCTCTCCCGAGCTTCCATAGCTCGGCTCCCCCGAGTCTCCACGGCCTGGCTTCGTCAAGCGATCCACGATCCGATACCTACCTCCGCGGAACCCGACGCGGGAGAGCCTAAGCCTACTCTAACAGCATTCTAGGAAAGGAATCATGTTGAGAAGTGGCCTAGAACCTATCATAACTACCCCAGGTCTACTCAACCAGATCTCAGGCCATCAAGGAGCTCTCCTAGCCATCAATCTCCTAACAGACAAGATATGGATTTCAACAGCCTCACAACGGCCTGATTCGATCCACCTCCATATCCTAACAACCTCTGAACCTTTCAGAAGGTGCTCAAGATCCAGGTGACAGTATATAAATGAGACACTCCCAGATTCCCTCAGGTACGCACATGTGCGCTCACACTCCCACTCTCACTCTCCTGCTCTCACGCCGGTAGCTCGTCGGTGCTCTTGCCCTCTAGAGCTCCCAATTGGCCGCCCCCGGAGAGGCCTCCCGGAGAGATCTACCTCCCCACTTTCTGGTTGATCGCCGATTTTCTCCCACTGACTTGAGCGTTGGAGGGTCTTCCGCGGAGGGCCACCCCCAACGCCTCTCGCGTGAGGACTTGTGTGCAGGTCCGCCCACTGGAGATCGACTGCGCCCGAGTCGGAGGACGGATCCCGGCGGCAACAGATTGGCGCTAGAGGAAGGGCCTCAAGTCCCATTAAAACTTGAAAGAGGAGATAAGGACCTAAATCCGGAGTAGAACCTCTTTAATGGCCAACTGGAGAAGAGCAGCCTCAGAAGCCCAAGATCAGGTCGCTTCCCAGAGGCCTGATCCGACGGGCAGAGTAGCGCCGCAACCTTCACCGATCGAAACCCCGTCACCGCCTGCCATCCCGATGACCCAGGACCAGTTTGCTACACTGGTCCAACAAGTCCAGGCCCTTACCCACCTGGTTCAAGAGCGCCTTGCAGCCCCTCCCGCTTCGCACTTCCAAAAGGAGGCGGCGATTTCTTCTTCACCGGCGGCTTCCTCATCCGGTCCGCATGAGCCCGCGGACCCCCCACACCGACCCAGGGGGGATAAACCAGTCCCACGAGGCGGTTATAATAGGGATCCTCCCAGATCTCGGCGAGCCCGATCCCTCTCCCCGGTGACATCTCACCATGATTCAACACCGTCCTTGCGATCCTCACGCCTAGCTCCTCCTCTGACCGGCGAGGAGGAGATCCATCGTCAGATCCAGGAGATGCATCAGGAGCTGGACGCCGCTAAGCAGGCCCATCCGCCCCAGCCCAAAGCAGAGCAGGGCATCCCTTTCTCTAAGGGGATCATGGAGGAAGTGATTCCCTCCCATGTCAAACTACCAGCCGTCGAACCCTACCACGGCTCTTCTGACCTGGACGATCATCTTAGCAGCTTCCGGTCGATAATGATGTTCCATGGAGCATCTGACGCGGTCCTCTGCCGCGCTTTCCCCTCCACCCTCAGAGGATCCGCCTGAATTTGGTTCAATGCTTTGAAGCCAGGTTCTTTCGATTCATTCGACGAGCTGAGCCATCTTTTTATCGGCCAGTTCGTCAGCAGCTGCCGCCACCGACGAAGATCTGACTCCCTCTCCGAAGTCAAGCAGAGAGAGGGGGAGTCCTTGAGGAATTACCTTGGCCGTTTTAATAAGGCCATGTTAGAGGTGGACCACCTTAATCATGAGGTGGCTATGTCCGCCCTGGCGGGGGGAGTCTCGAAGGAAAGCGACTTCTACCTGGCTATGGAAGTCAGCTACCCCCTGCCTCTCTGATATGATGGCCCTGGCGACAAGTACGCTAGGGTCGAAGAATCACGGAGAGTCGCCCGCGCCGAGCAGGCAAAGAAGAAGGAGCCCAAAGTCCCCGACAGGCACCATCCCGCCCGTCGACCAAGTCCGCCTCGCCGCCAAAGAGCCCCCGCTGCCATCAAGGAATCGCTCCCAAAGCCCTCCCAGGCGATTTGATCACTACACTCCGTTGACCGTGCCCCGGGCGCAAATCCTCATGGAAATAGAGCGCCAGCTCCCCCGGCCAGTGCCTCTCCGAGGGAACCCGACCCGAAGAGATCCTACCAAGTACTTCCGCTATCATAGGGAGCACGGTCACGGTACTGAAGAATGTTGGCAGTTGAAAAATGAAATTGAAAGGTTGATCCAGTGGGGACGACTGAATCAGTTCAGGAGAGCGCCCGAACCACCACAAGGAGGTGACCGCCAGCCCGAACTTCAACAACCTCCTCCTCCACCGAATCCGCCCGTGATCGGCCGCATCAATATGATCGAAGAGGCCGGCGGGTCGAGCCCCAGGGCGGCAGTGATGGATCGGCGCCAAAGAAGGCATGGACGGGCGAACTCTCCTTCTCCGATGATGATCTCCTAGGGATACAGCTCCCCATGATGACGCACTAGTTGTATCCCTTAATTTGAATAACTATGATGTAAGCCGAATCCTAGTTGATAGTGGAAGTTCGGTAAATGTTTTGTACCTCGGTGTGTTTGCCAGGATGAAATTACTCATGGAAAACCTTCGAGCCGTGGATTCCACCTTGATGGGATTCACAGGCGATGTCGTCGTCCCGGAAGGGGTCATCACCCTGACGGTCCGCGCGGGAACCTGGCCCCTTGTGACCATTGTCCAAACAGACTTCCTAGTAACCGACCTCAGATCCCCCTACAACGCAATATTCGGCAGGCCCGGTCTAATGTCCCTCAAGGCAGTTGTCTCCATCCCGCATCTATCCATGAAGTTTCCCACCGAGCAAGGAGTTGGAGTTGTTCGGGGAAGTCAAGCCATGGCTCGGCAATGCTTTGTTACAAGCCTTCAGTCTAGAATGCCAGAAGTTGACGGGCTAGACGCTCGCGAGGACTTCGCCGAACAGCGGGGAGAACCGGCAGAGGAATTGGAGGAGGTACCATTAGACGAAGCTCAACCCGACCGAACCATAAAGATCGGGTCGCTGCTCAAAGGAGAGCCTCGGCACAAATTGATCAGGTTCCTCCGAAGCAACGCTGACATCTTCGCCTGGTCCGCCTCCGACATGCCAGGGATCAGCCCCGAGGTTCTCGTCCATCATCTCAATGTGGACGAGATGCACAGGCCCGTTAAGCAGAAAAAGAGGAGCTTCGCCCCAGAGCGACAAAAGGCCATCGAAGAAGAGGTCGACAAGCTCATCAAGGCCAATTTTGTCCGAGAGGTAAATTATCCAGCTGGCTGTCAAATGTCGTCATGGTGAAGAAGTCGAACGGCAAGTGGAGGATCTGCATCGACTTCACCGACCTTAACAAAGCCTGCCCGAAGGACAGCTTCCCCCTCCCTCGGATCGACCAGCTCGTGGACGCCACCTCAGGCCACCAGATGCTGTCATTCATGGATGCCTATTCAGGCTACAATCAGATCCGAATGGCCCCCGAGGATGAAGAAAAGACCGCCTTCATAACCGACCGAGGTACTTACTGTTACCGTTATGCCTTTTGGTCTTAAAAATGCAGGTGCAACCTACCAAAGGCTGGTCAAAATGTTCAAGGAGCAAATCGGCCGGAATATGGAGGTGTACGTGGACGACATGCTGGTCAAAAGCAAGGAAGCATCACGGCATGTGAGGACCTCTCGGAGAGCTTTCACGCTGCGCAAATATGGGATGAAACTCAACCCGACCAAGTGCGCCTTCGGCGTCAACTCCGGGAAGTTTCTCGGCTTCATGGTCTCCCAGCGAGGTATCGAAGCTAACCCCCAGAAGATTCAAGCTCTCCAACAAATGGCGCCCCCAGCATCTGTTAAAGAGGTCCAGCGCCTAACCGGGAGAATAGCGGCCCTTAACCGCTTTGTGCGCGGTCGGCCGAGAGATGCCTCCCCTTCTTCAAAACTCTCCGATCGGCCAAGAACTTCCAGTGGACTCCCGAATGCCAGAAGTCATTTCAAGATCTCAAGAAGTACCTCGGCTCGCCCCCACTTCTCAGTAGTCCGGCCCGGGAGAGACCCTATTTTGTACCTGGCTGTTTCGAAGGTGCGGTTTGTTCGGTGCTGTCAAAGAAGAAGGCAAAGTCCAAAAGCCGATCTACTATGTGAGCAGGCTGCTCCGCGATGCGGAGACGAGGTACAGCAGGATTGAAAAGATGGTGTTGGCCTTGATCACCTCAGTTCGAAAGCTGCGACCATATTTCCAAGCACATTCCGTGACGGTCCTGACCGACCAACCCATCAAGGCGGTGGTCCACCGTCCCAGACATCGGGGAGAATGACCAAATGGGCCGTCGAGCTAAGCGAGCATGACATACATTTCAGCCTCGCCCAGCCATCAAAGCCCAAGTGCTGGCCGACTTCCTCCTCGAGTGTACCATCCCGGAGGACGGTTCTACCCCAGACTCCCCGAAGAGCCAAAACCTGAGCCCGGTGGCTCCTCCACGTCGACGGGTCGTCCAATGCCCATCACTCCGGTGCGGGTTTGGTTCTTACCAGTCCTGAGGGGATGATCTTCGAATATGGCGTCCGATTCTCCTTCCCGGCCTCCAACAACGAAGCCGAGTACGAAGCCCTGTTAGCCGGTCTCCGGATCGCCCGCAATCTGAAGGTGGAAAAGCTTAACGCCTTCACCGACTCTCAGCTGGTAGCCGGCCATGTTCGGGGAGAGTTTGAAGCCCGGGAACCGAATATGATTCGATATCTCCAGGAGGTGCGTAACCTGCTTCCCCATTTTTCGAATTTGAAATCATTCAGATTCCCAGATCGGAGAACGCCCGTGCCGACCTACTCTCCCGATTGGCAACCACGGAGACAATGGATGCCGAACAAAAATTCCACCTGGAGACTCTGGAAAAGCCGAGCATCACGGAAGCCGACCGGGTGATGCAAGTTGAGGCCGAACCATCCTGGTTCGACCCTATCCTCAAATATCTCAAAGAAGGGTCGCTTCCGTCCGACCGAAGAGAGGCTAGGAAAGCTGAAGCTGCAGGCCACCCACTATGTGTTGATTGACAACCAGCTTTACAAGCGGTCTTTTTCCATGCCGCTGCTCAGATGCCTTCGCCCATCCGAAGCGGACTACGCTCTGCGCGAGGTACATGAAGGGATTTGCGGCAACCATCTGGGAAGCCGGTCCCTCTGCCACAAGTGCTGCGACAAGGCTATTACTGGCCGACCATGCAAAAAGACGCGGACGATCTAGTCCGAGCCTGCGACCCCTGCCAGAGGCATTCAAGCATCCAAAGGCTCCCTTCCGCCGAGCTAGTTTCCATATCCTCCGCTTGGCCCTTGCCAAATGGGGGATGGACATCCTCGGCCCATTCCCGCTTGCCACGGGACAGCGGAAATTTCTATTTGTCGCCATCGACTACTTCACCAAATGGGTCGAAGCGGAAGCGGTTGCACAAATTACCGAGGCACGGGCCAGAGACTTTGTGTGGAGGTCCATCATCTGCCGATTCGGCCTCCCCATACCATAATCACCGATAACGGCAAGCAGTTCGACAACTCCAAATTCCGCCAGTTCTGCGAGGAGCATGGAATCCGTCACCACCTTACTTCGGTCGGGCACCCACAAGCCAACGGAGCGGCCGAGGTAACCAACAGGACCCTCCTCCAGGGAATCAAAGCTCGCCTCTCCAGAGCCCAAGGCAGGTGGGCAGATGAGCTGCACCATGTCTTATGGGCCTACCGCACCACCCCGAGAATCCCGACAGGCGAGACCCCATTCCGAATGGCTTTCGGTACAGAGGCCGTTATCCCTGTGGAAGTCGGCCTCCCATCATTGCGGGTGGAGAGCTACTCGGAGGAAGCTAGCAACGAACAACTCCGCACCAACCTCGACCTGGTAGAGGAAATCAGAGAGAAGGCCCGGATCAGAACGGCTGCCTATCAACAAAGGGTGGCCCGTTACCATGCCTCCAGAGTTAAAGGGAAAGCCTTCCTGCCCGGCGACCTTGTCCTCCGAAAGGCCTCTGTTTCCAAACCGCTGGAGCAAGGAAAGCTGGCGCCAAACTGGGAGGGCCCGTACCAAGTAGCGGAGATTCATTGGACCAGGAACCTACAAGCTGCAGGATCTGGATGGGAAATCCATTCCCCGGACGTGGAACGCGGACAACCTTCGTAAATATTATCAATAGGGTATGTCCTCTCTGAATTCATTTCATATGCCTCACTATACATTCCTGCTTATCTGTTTCCTCAATGCGCGTGAATCATTATGCACTATTGCTATAAATTGCAAGAAGAAAGATACTGCTTACCAATCCTCGGCACAACCGAGCTGTCTGAAACAAGGAATCTCCGAACCTTGGCAGGGCCAAGTAAAATATTCTCCGAACCTCGGCTGGGCCGAGCAACAAATCTCCGAACCTTGGCAGGGCCAAGTAAAAATTCTCCGAACCTCGGCAGGGCCGAGCAACAAATCTCCGAACCTTGGCGAACCTTGAGCGAAGGGCCAAGTAAAAAATTCTCCGAACCTCGGCAGGGCCGAGCAACAAATCTCCGAACCTTGGCAGGGCCAAGTAAAATATTCTCCGAACCTCGGCTGGGCCGAGCAACAAATCTCCGAACCTTGGCAGGGCCAAGGCCGAACCTTCAAATCTCCGAACCTTGGCAGGGCCAAGTAAAAATTCTCCGAACCTCGGCTGGGCCGAGCAACAAATTCTCCGAACCTTGGCAGGGCCAAGTAAAATATTCTCCGAACCTCGGCTGGGCCGAGCAACAAATCTCCGAACCTTGGCAGGGCCAAGTAAAATATTCTCCGAACCTCGGCTGGGCCGAGCAACAAATCTCCGAACCTTGGCAGGGCCAAGTAAAATATTCTCCGAACCTCGGCAGGGCCGAGCAACAAATCTCCGAACCTTGGCAGGGCCAAGTAAAAATTCTCCGAACCTCGGCAGGGCCGAGCAACAAATCCGAACCTTGGCAGGGCCAAGTAAAAATTCTCCGAACCTCGGCAGGGCCGAGCAACAAATCTCCGAACCTTGGCAGGGCCAAGTAAAATATTCTCCGAACCTCGGCAGGGCCGAGCAACAAATCTCCGAACCTTGGCAGGGCCAAGTAAAAATTCTCCGAACCTCGGCAGGGCCGAGCAACAAATCTCCGAACCTTGGCAGGGCCAAGTAAAAATTCTCCGAACCTCGGCAGGGCCGAGCAACAAATCTCCGAACCTTGGCAGGGCCAAGTAAAAATTCTCCGAACCTCGGCTGGGCCGAGCAACAAATCGAACCTTGGCAGGGCCAAGTAAAATTCTCCGAACCTCGGCGGGCCGAGCAACCAGGCCTAAAATCAAAAAACCGAAGTGCACAGGCCCCGATTAAAGCCAGGCCTCCAAATAGTCCCCGAAGGACTTCGTCCGGTTTGAAAACGAGCGCGTTAAACAAAAACCGTCGACGCACAAAGAAGAAGCCTTGGCAAACCCCTTTAAGGGCCATTGAGCCCCGCGTAATCGGCCAAGGCCCCAGCAGAGCTAGGAGATTCCCCTCTGCTACTGAAAACCTTTGGGTGACCCCTATAACCCGTCGTTCAAAGCGTCTATATCAAACGTAAACCATGGGCCACGCCAACTCCCCAACTATTCACGGCATCAAGGCCAAAACTCTTGAAAAAAAGAAGGTTTCCAAACAAATCCATTTTTCATTAGAAAAAGGGATTACAAAAAAAAAACAAAAAAAAAAAACAAAAGAAAGAGGCCCTAAATCATTCGGAGTCACTCCCGGAGGCCAGCAGCTCCTCCAGGCGCTCCGTCAGGTCAGCCACCTGCTGACGAAGGGACGCGATCTCCTCCCTTGCCGGTCCACCACCCGGCGCAGGGCCTCCGCCTCCTGACCGACACGTCCATGTACTCCTTCGGCGATCCTCGCGAGCTGCTGATTGCTCGCAAGGGCCGACGCTAGGCCCCCCGTCAACAGTGATGGAGGTACGCCCCTCTCCGGGCAGACCGTCGAGTGAGGAACGCAACTCCTGATGATCGCCCTTGAGAGGCCATTTTTTCGAACTTAAACCGAGGGATGGCGAAACCGATGCCCCTCGGTCATATTTATACTCGCCAGGCAGGTATCTCTATCGGTCGCGCCGTAACCACCGACCCATAAGAACTTGCCACGTGTCGTCATTTCAATGCCTGCAAATCCGAAGTCGCGCCCCATCCCGAGCGAGATCGGTAAGCGCGGACTGTTCGGGAATTCCCCAACAGAACATTTTCCGATCTGTCGGCCCTCGCAATAAATGCTTCAGCGCTTCCCCAAGCCTCTTTTTCGGGAACGCGGAAGTCCGGTCGGCCAATAACCTGTCCCCTCGGGAAGGTGGCGTCACCAATAAAAGCGTGACAATATACCCGTTCCGCCCTGGCGCCCCTTACCAAGCGCCACGTGGACCTTACACTGTGGCCAATGGCAACTAAGTCGCTCTCCGAGCCCTGAATCTCCGAACCTTGGCAGGGCCAAGTTATCTCCGAACCTCGCTGGGCCGAGCTACAAGTTCTCCGAACCTTGGCAGGGCCAAGTAAAATTCTCCGAACCTCGGCTGGGCCGAGTACAATCTCCGAACCTTGGCAGGGCCAAGTCAAATTCTCGAACCTCGGCTGGGCCGAGAAGAACCTTGGAAGCCAAGGCAATTCTCTGAACTTCGGGCCGACCCGTGAAATTCGAGCTCCGGTAAGGACGAAGCACAAAATACCGAGCTTCGAACCAAGTAAGGAACGTGTTCGCCGAACGATCCCTGAACCGCCGCTTGCGAACCTCGATTAGTTCGGATAGCGCGGGATCCTCGTCTAAGGACGAGCGGGCACCCATGCCCACAACAACAATAAACTCGGCACAAGAAAGATAGAGATTGAGAAACAAACATAACTCTCTTTATTGCCGATCAAGATCAGTTACAAATGCCTCACAGGCGTTACAAGAGCATTGAAATGCATAAAATAAAGGCAAATACAAAACTCGGGCAACTGCTCCAAAGCAGACCTGGGCAATCTGGATGCTCCGGCATCCGACCGCCGAACCAGATAAGTCGCATCCAGTCAGCTCGAGCTGATAATAGCCGGTCGACATGGACCAATAGTTGCGACTGGCTTCAAATAAGATATCTCGGTGACCCAACCGAGATATCTGGATGGCCATCCCAGACCACCCAACCGAGGGACCCCCCGAGAGCAGGAGGCCAGCGGACCCTGGCGTCGGAACGCTCTCCCAAACCGAGTGTGCACCGCCCACCTTGCCAGTCTCAAGGACAAGGAGTCGGCGGGCGCACTTTCACCCCCTCCCCATGTGGCAAAAGATTCCCCAGGCGGCGAGCCCAGGAATCCAATCAGGGGAGGAGGAGAATTCAAAACCATGGGGACCCGCGTGCACTTCCTACCATGCGTCCCCGAAGGGGAACCACAAAGGTCACACTGGAAGAGTATGTGCGCTCTCCGTGTGATCTCTGCGCCCTCCATGTGCGCTCTCCATATGATCTCCGGGACTCATCCCCTAAGGGCGAGCCATTCTTCGGCAGCTCCCCAGTCGCCCCAGCTATCCGGCGGCAAGGAGCCTATGAGAGGAAAGCTCGGTCCTCCCACTCGTAGCAGCAGAGAAATGAGCATAATGGAAGCTCTAATGGGAAAGAAACTTTGGGGACCAACATGACCCCTTTCCCTTTTTATAGGCAAAATGGACCGGGAAAAGCTACCAAGCTGAAAGTCCCGAGATTCAAACACCTGGCCCACGCCTCCACGTGGCCCCTCAGGATGAAAGCGGCGCCCACTGCGCGCCAAGCCCACCGCCTGAATTATGACGTATGCGAGATCTCCTCTTGATCCCGAATCGTCATTAAATGCAGAGGATCGCCACTAGCATTCGGAAAACTGGCAGGTTCAGATATCGTCCTTCGAAAATAACGTCCTCCAATGGTAAGCGATTGCGTGCGCGACGTCAAAGTGACCTGCATGGGAAAAGAGCACCTTCCGGAAAGCTCTGATGCAGCTTTATGCCCCCCACTACGCCGTATCATCAATTCTGGTGAAATAAAAAAACCTGCAAACACCTTCTGACACATAGCAGAAAGCGCGAAGGCGATTACTTTCTGTCGGCCCAGCCGACCTACTTTGCTCGTCGGCCCTAGCCGACCTACTTTGCTCGTCGGCCCTAGCCGACCTATTTGGTCGGCCCTAGCCGACCTACTTTGGTCGGCCCAGCCGACCTACTTGTCGGCCCAGCCGACCTACTTTGGTCGGCCCTAGCCGACCTATTTTGCTCGTCGGCCCTAGCCGACCTATTCCGTCGGCCCCTAGCCGGTCTTAACCCCAGCTTCTTCCCCCACCGATCCTCGGTTTTCCTATCGGCCTTGGGCCAAGCCAATGCATTCCCTCAAGAAAAAGATGACCAAAGCATCAACGAGCCATAGTCGCTCAATTGAGGCAAGACGGCAACAGGGCCACGCAAGGAAAAACACTTAAATGAAAATAGATTCATTCATTAAGAAACGTCGTCAGACTTTCAAAAACAAAATACAAGGGTGGCTCCTAAGGGCCGGGAACCACACCAGTTTTGGAAAGCCCTCAGTTACATCTGCGGAAGTGTGACTAGATTCGCCCTTCTCAATATTTTTGCCCCTCAGCGGCAGTTTGCGACCGTCCCTCAGAAGCTGCGGCTTCGCTGGGACCCGGGGCGGC
>UESW01002784.1:0-39048 GCA_900491605.1 Calamus simplicifolius | reverse complement strand
TGAGCACGAAGGCTACGCAAATGGTTCTTTCATTCAACAAAAATGAAATGACCAAAGGAAGCGAAAAATACTTTAGCAACCCCCTCATATGTCGGCCCCAGCCGACCTATCTTGCTCGTCGGCCCTAGCCGACCTACTTTGCTCGTCGGCCCTAGCCGACCTAGCTTGCTTGTCGGCCCTAGCCGACCTACTTTGCTCATCAGCCCTAGCCGACCTATCTTGCTTGTCGGCCCTAGCTGACCTACTTTGCTCGTCGGCCCTAGCCGACCTATCTTGCTCATCGGCCCCAGCCGATCTATTCCGTCTGCCGCCCTAAAACCGACCTACCCTACCAATCGGTCTTAACCGTCCAGCTTCGTTTCTTGAGTCTTAATTAAGACACAAACCAGACCAGATCGTCTGTCGGTTCGCCGGTCAAGCTATCGCCCCGCCTTGGCCAAGCCAATGCATTCCCTCAATCTCGGAATAAAGATAACCAAAGAACATCAACGAGCCATAAGTCGCTCGCAATTGAGGCAAGACTGGGCGGCAACAGGGCCATACAAGGAAAAACACTTAAATGAAAATAGAGGGTTCATTCATTAAGAAACGTCGGTCAGACTTTGAAAAAGCGAAATACAGGGGTGGCTCCTAAGGGCCGGGAACCACATCAGTTTTGGAGGAGCTCTCAGTTACATCCGCGGAGGTGTGACTAGATTCACCTTTCTCTAATGCCTTGCCCCTCCAGCGGCAGTTTGCGATTGCCCCTCAGAAGCTGCGGCTTCTGGGACCCGGGGCGGCACCAGGATCGGCATCAGAGACTCGATGTATTCATCCTCCTCTTCTCCTTCAGACTCACCATCATCAGGAGCTTCAGTATCCAGGAAAGAGAGATCCCATTCCGGGTGCTCACTGGATATCTTGTCTTTACATTCTTCCATTCCAAGTTGGAAGGCGTCAACGCCGATAGCGTCCTGCTTCCCCTTGAGTATGGCGAGCTGCATCTTAGCCTCAGCAACCTGCTTCTCAGCCTCTGCAACTTGAGCCCGCAAATAACGTTTTGCTCCTCGAACTCGCCGGCCCACGTCTCGAGTTCTAAGCTCTTATTGCGGCTGGACACGAGCTCGCCTTGGAGAGCCCGATTCTTTAACCCTAACTTCGCCATCTAAAAAACCAAAGTTAGTCGGCATCACAAGAGACCAGTAGAAGAAGCTAAAAAGGGGGAAATGAGATCGTACCTCCTCCTCTCATCTAGCCAACCTCTTGGTCAGCTCCTCAGCCTCACCCCTGGCTCTTGTTCTGTCAGCCCCGATCAGCTCAACTCTCTCCTGCAGAGTATTGATCCTTGACTGTTTGGCTTCGGCCTCCTCCCGGGCTTGGGATAGCTCGTTGCTCACCCGAGCTATCATCCCTTGGTGCCATTTAGTGCCCTCCCTCAAGTGGGCAATTTCGCCATCGTGCCGCTTCAACTTCTCCTCCATTTCATCGAGCATTCTAATCAGACGCTTCCTCTCGTCGGCAACTTCCCTCCCCAGCCGACCCAAAATCTCACTATGTTCTCGCCATATCGCCTTCACCTCCTCGGAATGTTTCGACTCAATTCTGGCTAGTTCCAAGCATGCGTTGTCATTCTTCGCCAGGAGTCCCTGCAACTCCTCCGCTCTGCCTTTCTGCTTGGACGCTTCAGCCAGAGCGGCCTGATACGCCGCCTTCATCCCCTCCAAACCTCTATTGCTACTGGCCAGAAGCTCCTCGAACTTCTCAGACACCACCACTCGCGATCGAAGTTCAGCGTTGTCTCTCCTGGCCTGAACTCTGGCCCCCGTCGCCAAACTCAGACGCCAGCACATCGCTCGAGAAAGCAAGACACTCTGCAGGACAAAAGATGAATAAAAAACCCACGATTGGATCAATCAGAAAACATCCACCGCACAAAAACAATAACTCACCCGAGATGCATAGGACCGCATCATCTTCATGAGGGTCGGATTGTCAATCAGGGAGAAGGTGGATACTTTCAGCCACTCCCTGCTGCCCAAACGCGGCATCAACCAGTTTCAAATCCGCGAATTTATCCGCCGAAGGATCAGCACCCGGGTACAAGGCCGACCTCATCATGGCAGAAAACGCCTCCTCAACACCAGCGCTCGAGCTACCGGGTTGACCACCCCTGCCTGAGGGACCAACCTGGGCGACCTCTGTCTGAGAGGCCTTCAACCTCCCAGCCTCTTCTATCAAGGCCCTAGCTTGAACTTCTTCAGATAATTCGGCTAGCCCAAGCGCCAGCCTCCCCAAAATCTTTTTCGAGGGAGCCCCCATTGCGGGACTCCCACCTTGCTGCGCCCCTTCCTCCGACACACCTTTCCCGGTCACCACCATCTGCATCTCCTCCACAGGCTCCCCCGAGGCCTCAGTCTGGCCTATCTCTTGACCCGCTGTGGGCGAACCAACGTCACTACTCTCGGACTCCTCCTAAACCTCTCCACTAGCGGCCTCTCTCCCTGGCTCCTCCACTGGATCCGTTAATGGTCCCGTGGAGGCGGAAGGTCCCCCAAAACGACCACTTCCGCCGAATCTATCGCTGGCTCCCCTTTCATAGGGGATGCTGCCGGGCGAGCCAACGGAGTTTCATCTGAACTGTCCGTTATTTCCACTACATGAGGACAAGGGATCACAGTTGTCCTCCCCAGATCCTCCTCTGCCCCCGGCGCTCCTGTCGTGATCGCTCCGACGTCCGGCGGGCTTCTTGCGGAGGTATGAGCCCTTTTCTCGGGCCTACCACTATCTGCGCCGCTGCTCTCCCCTGGGCGCTTTCCTCTCTTCCTCTTGGCGAGGCTCGACAATGCCGACCTCTTGGATGAAAGAATAAAACACACATGATCAGATCCAAACACATTCATCGAGAAAACACACAGCAAAAAAGGTAAAAGGGAGAACTCACCTTGCGGGTCCAAAGGGCTAAGCCCGGCTGCAAAAGGGCTCCCTTCGATAACAGGTCGTTAGCTGAAAACACTCGGCCATTGCAAGGACGTCCAAATCCCTCTCCTCCTGCGCTGACAAAATTGGATGTGTTTCTGCATCCCTAACAAAGTCCCCCATTTTCGAGGGAAGTCGGAACCAATGTTCCCCTCTGCGATAACAAACCAGCTCTTCCATCCCTTATAGAGGATGGCTTATCCACAATAACGTTGAAGGACCTCCGGGGTCCAATGTAGGGCCACTCTGATTTCTCCTAGGTATCAGATGGTAACAGGCGCAGAAAAGGGGAAGAGTGGCGACAATTTGAATTTGGTGGCACATTGAGATGAATCCGATGATGCTCCGCCAACTGTTTGGGGCCACCATCGTCGGGCAGATGTTATAATGAGTCATGATTTCCTTCACCAAGGGATGGAGAGGGAAACGGAAGCCTGCTTTCAAGCTGTCTTCATAAACGAAGACCCCAGACTCCAGATCTCGCGAGACCCTATCTTCAGACTCCGGCGCCCGCAGAACGACATCTGAGGGCATGCCATACCACTGATGAATCCTTCCCAAATCCTCAGTGACAATCTCTGAAACCACGTCGTCAGGACTCATCGTCATCTTAACTGAGAGAAACACCAGGCAAAACGGCGAGTGTCGCGAAGGGCGGAGGGCGAAACTCTTCAAAGACAAAACGAAAGGATGCTGCAAACATGCATATATATAGTGTGGCTATCGCTTTGCTTTCCCACTAAGGAAGCCACCTTGAGAAGACGGGGTGTCTCGCCCGAGGCGTCCGAAACTGCCTCGACAAACGCCGGATCAATCGGGATTCGCAACATGGTGTATTCCCAACCGTCACTCTTGGAGGAGCCTTACCCCCGAAGGCATGATGACCCTGTCGCATTAATTAGAGCATCATTGCATGGACTGTCTAAACCAAAACGCCCATCCGGAATGTGCCACCTGGATTATACTCCCTATGCCCGAACCTACGCTTCGAACTAGGAAGTGGAGGGCATGTATTGGGGGGTAAAATCGTCATTGCATCAATATCCGTGTGAGGAGGCTAAGACCAACCTCCTCCCTCGGCCTCTTTGAGCTTCCATAGCTTGGCCTCCCTGGGCTTCCGTAGCTCGGCCTCTTCGGGCTTCCGTAGCTCGGCCTTCCCGGGCTTCCGTAGCTCAACCTCCTCGGGCTCCCGTAGCTCGGCCTCCCCGGGCTCCCGTAGCTCGGCCTCTCCGGGATTCCGTAGCTCGGCCTCCCCAGGCTCCCGTAGCTCGGCCTCTCCCAAGCTTCCATAGCTCGGCTCCCCTGAGTCTCCATGGCCCGGCTTCGTCAAGCGATCCGCGATCCGATACCTACCTCCGCGGAACCCGATGCGGGAGAGCCTAAGCCTACTGTAACAGCATTCTAGGCAAGGAATCATGTTGAGAAGTGGCCTAGAACCTATCATAACTATCCCAGGTCTACTCAACCAGATCTCAGGCCATCAAGGAGCTCTCCTAGCCGTCGATCTCCTAACAGACAAGATATTGATCTCAACAGCCTCACAACGGCCTGATTCGATCCACCTCCGTATCCTAACAACCTCTGAACCTTCCAGAAGGCGCTCAAGATCCAGATGACAGTATATAAATGAGACACTCCCAGATTCCCTCAGGTACGCACATGTGCGCTCACACTCCCACTCTCACTCTCCTGCTCTCACGCCGGCAGCTCGTCGGTGCTCTTGGCCTCTAGAGCTTTCGATTGGCCGCCCCCGAAGAGACCTCCCGGAGAGATCCACCTCCCACTTTCTGGTTGATCGCCGATTTTCTCCCACTGACTTGAGCGTCGGAGGGTCTTCCGCGGAGGGCCACCCCTAACGCCTCTCGCGCGAGGACTTGTGTGCAGGTCTGCCCACTGGAGATCGACTGCGCCCGAGTCGGAGGACGGATCCCGGCGGAAACAATATTATATATATATATATATATATATATAAAAAAAAAAAAATTGGGTTGGGCCTACTTTTTCTTAGAGATGGTACATGTCAAACAATTGAGTTCAATATCCATTGAGTTAGTCTCACTTAAAATGCAAGTGTTGAATTCTTGGAATAGACTCATCCATCGATTAAATACACTCCAATCAATTCTAAGTTAGATTTAGGTTATCCTAATCCAAGAGCCTTTTGCCCAATAATTCATTGGTAACGTTTAGAATATGGTTATAAAAGCCATTCCATTTAACAAATAATGGAGAAGCGATAAGAATGTATTGAAAAACTTTTGTTCTTCTTACTGTCATCATCTAACTGATATCCATCGTTAGATTCCAATACACGTTCCTTAAGCTTTCACAGCACCATTATGTTCTCAAATCTACCCTCCATAACTGAATCATGAAGTTTTTGTGTTAGGTGTGATTCATTTAGTTTCAGGAAAATAGATCTCATGATTCCACGAGGTACGCAGGATGCATGACAGCTCTCTTTATTTTATTTTATTTTTTGAAAAAGACTTAAGATTTCATCCAAAAATTCTAATTGAAAAATGTTATTTAGGTTTATTAGCCTATATAGATATCCAAGATTTTTTTTTTTTTTTTGGTTTCTTTTGTGCATAACCGATTTGAGAGTAGACACACACCAACAAAATCATATATTTCTTTTCTTGGCATTCCACAAAACTATGCGTGTTGATCCAAAGCAAGTCATTATCTAATTACAAATACCACATGTAGTGCTTTATAGTCTAGTCTAGCTATATGGGTGTTTAAGCTCAGGTATAGTACATCCAAAGTTCAGATGAGTTACACATGTTTGAAGGCTTAGACTAATCCATCCATAAATGGTCGGTAGAGATGGATGCTGCAAGGACAAAAAAAAAAAAAAAATCTATTGTTGACACACGCCTACATTGGGTCAAATCGGTAGATGCTCGAACGAGTACTTGTATTTGTGAACTTTACGATGACGGAAGCCTTATCATAAAAAGCTATGATAGGCCACGAGTAATGAGTCAAAAACCAAGGAAAGACGATAGATAGCCGTGAGATGATGAAATCCATGGGGGACCAGCTGAGGGCCCCTTTGGAGGCGAATGGAAACAAACAACGCAGAGGCATCAGCTTCAAGATAAGCGAGAGAGCGAGCCAAGAAAACAAGGGAGTGGGCCGGGGATATATTCTAGGGCGATCCTTCTTGGAGGTGGAGTGCTTTAGCCAAAAAGAATGTTGAAAAAGAGGATCACAGCATCGATATGAAATTCAAATCCAGTGCAATGAGAACAACAAAATAGAGAGGGAGCAGTCCAGAATGATTTGCAAGGAAATGTGAAAGAAGTTGTAATGTCGGAGCATCCATTTCAACAGGATGTTTTAAGTATTACAAGTCTAGGGTTAGATCGCATGCCACCGCATGGTTTATAGTTTTATGCAGTGCTGTGATAACACAGAAGAGTAGAACAATAATTGATGGCAAGATGCAAGGTATTGGCTTTTAGTGATGCAGGATATGCAACTGCATAGGATTCCTATGATATGATAGCATCCTTGATAATTTGGCTGGAGACTCCGTTGGCATTGGAGTCCCCTGAATACATAGCCCGCCTGGAGCTGATGTGCATACTAGGAGCAACGAAGCAAGGCCTAGCTTTGCTGTATGAGATGCAGAAGTTCAACAGAAAGCTGAGGTAACATCAAAAGCTTATTTACTGATCTTATTAATCTAATAGTAGGCCAAGTACTCTAAGTCTATATGACCTTAAAAATCCGAGTCCAAGTTACTATTCTTTCTCATCCAATTAGGATTATTCAAAAGAAAGGTATTACAGTATCTTCTTCCCCCCTTAACGAGATCTATGGCAAAACTCTTTCCACTCTCATGTTCTGCCAGTGTCTGATAGGCTTGGTGAATGAATTAAAAATATTTGATGAAGAGTATAAAAGCTAAGGCTGTAAGGAATTTCTAATTCATGGTGGGACTTGCTACTATAGTTGTGCTAATGTATGGATCATGAAATGCATGCGTAACTTTTATTTATTTTTAAGACTAAAACAGAGATTCAAACTTTCCAACTCTTAGTTAATAGCCACACACTAATCAAAGGATGAGAAATCCAAAAAGTCTAACACCACTCATTATCACATTAAATGAGTTGGCATTACTTAGTGTTGGGGGGGTAAAATCATCATTGCATCAATATCCGTGCGAGGCGGCTACGGCCGACCTCCTCCCTTCGCCCTTCCGGGCTCCCTAGCTCGGCTCCTTTCCGGGCTTCCATAGCTCGGCCCCTTCCGGGCTTCCCTAGCTCGGCTCCTTCCGGGCTTCCGTAGCTCGGCTCCTTCCGGGCTTCCGTAGCTCGGCCCTTCCGGCTTCCGTAGCTCGGCTCCTTCCGGGCTTCCGTAGCTCGGCCCTTCCGGGCTTTCGTAGCTCGGCCCTTCCGGGCTTCCCTAGCTCGGCCCTTCCGGGCTTCCGTAGCTCGGCTCTCCTCGGG
Source organism: Calamus simplicifolius (assembly GCA_900491605.1). NCBI lineage: Eukaryota > Viridiplantae > Streptophyta > Magnoliopsida > Arecales > Arecaceae > Calamus > Calamus simplicifolius. The sequence continues at coordinate 31,627 of UESW01002784.1, read as the reverse complement.
CTTCCATAGCTCGGCCCTTCCGAGCTCCCCAGCTCGCTTCCTCCCCCCGAGTCTCCATGGCCCGGCTTCATCAAGCGATCCACAACCTAATATCTACCTCCGTGGAATCTGATGCGGGAGAGCCCAGGCTTGCCAGAACGACATCCTAGACATGGAATCATGTCGAGACGTGGCCTAGAACCTATCATAACTGCCCCAGGTCTACTCAACCAGATCTCGAGACATCAAGGTGCTCTACCAGCCGTCGATCCCCTAACAAACAGAATATGGATTTTAACGGCCCTGCAACGGCTTGATTCTGTCTGCCTCCATATCGTAACAATCTCTGAACCTTCCAGAAGACGCTCAAGGTCCAGGTGATAGTCTATAAATTGGACACTCCCAGATTCCCTCAGGTACGCATCTCTTTTTTTGTGGGCATACGCATACGCACGCGCTCTTGGACGCACACTCATACGTGCGCTCTCACTCTCCTGCCCTCAGGCTGGCAGCTCGTCAGCGCTCTTGCCTTCTAGGGCTCCCGACTGGCCACCCCCGGAGAGGCCTTCTGGAGAGATCCACCTCCCCATTATCTTGTTGATCGCCGATTTCTTCTCCACTGACTTGAGCATCGAAGGATCTTCCGCGGAGGGCCACCCCCAACGCCTCTCGCGCGAGGACTTTTTGTGCAGGTCCACCCCCTCTCCATGGAGATCGACCGTGCCCAAGTCGGAGGACGGATCCCGGCGGCAACAGATTGGCGCTAGAGGAAGGGCCTCAAGTCCCATTAAAACTTGAAAAGAGGAGATAAGGATCTAAATCCGGAGCAGAACCTCTCTAATGGCCAACCGGAAGAGCAACCTCGGAAGCTCAAGATCAGGCCGCTTCCCAGAGGCCTGATCCGACGAGCGGTGTAGCACCGCAACCACCACCAGCCGAAACCCCGTCACCACCTGCCATCCCGGTGACCCAGGACCAGTTTGCTTCGCTGGTCCAGCAAGTTCAAACTCTGACCCATCTGGTTCAGGAGCGCCTCACAGCTCCTCCTGCTCCACACTTTCATGAGGAAGCGACAGTTTCTTCTTCACCGACGACCTCCTCCTTCGGTCCGCACAAATCCGCGGACCCCCCGCATCGGCCTAGAGGGGACAAGCTAGTCCCGCGAGGCGGCCACAACGGATATCCTCCCAGATCTCGGCGAGCCCGGTCTCTCTCACCGGTGACCTCCCACTATGATTCGACGCCATCTCTGCGATCTTCTCGCCCAGCTCCTCCCCTGATCGGCGAAGAGGAGATCTGTCGCCAGATCCTAGGAAATGCAACAAGAACTGGATGCCGCGAAGCAGGCCCATCCGCCCCAGCCCAAGGCGGAGCAGGGCATCCCTTTCTCTAAGAGGATCATGGAGGAAGTGATTTCCTCCCATGTCAAGTTACCAGCCGTTGAACCCTATCACGGCTCTTTCGACCCGGATGACCATCTCAGCAGCTTCCGGTCGATAATGATGTTCCATGGAGCATCTGATGCGGTCCTCTGTCGCGCTTTCCCCTCCACCCTCAGAGGATCCGTCCGAACCTGGTTCAATGCTTTGAAGCCAGGTTCTGTTAATTCATTCGACGAGCTGAGCCATATTTTCATTGGCCAGTTCGTCAGCAGTTGCGCCACCGACGAAGGTCCGACTCCCTCTCCGAAGTTAAGCAGAGAGAGGGGGAGTCTTTGAGGAATTACCTTGGCCGTTTCAATAAGGCCATGTTGGAAGTGGACCACCTTAATCATGAGGTGGCCATGTCTGCTGGCGGGGGGAGTTTCGAAGGAAAGCGACTTCTACCTAGCTATGGAGGTCAGCTATCCCCCGGCCTCTCTGATATGATGGCCCTGGCAGACAAGTACGCTAGGGTCGAGGAATCACGGAGGGTCGCCCGCGCTGAGCAGGCAAAGAAGAAGGAGCCCAAAGTCCCCGATAGGCACCGACCCGCTCGGCGACCAAGTCCGCCTCACCGCTAGAGAGTTCCCCCGATGCCGCCAAGGAATCACTCCCGGAGTCCTCCCAGGCGATACAACCACTACACTCCGTTGACCATGCCCCGGGCGCAAATCCTTATGGAGATAGAGCGCCAGCTCCCCCGGCTAGTGCCTCTCCGAGGGAACCCGACCTGAAGAGATCCCACCAAGTACTGCCGTTACCACCGGGAGCATGGCCACGACACTGAAGAATGCTGGCAGCTGAAAAATGAAATCGAGAGACTGATCTAGCGGGGGCGACTGAATCAGTTCAGGAGGGTGCCCGAGCCACAACAACAAGGAGGTGACCGCCAGCCCGAACTTCAACAAGCTCCTCCTCCACCGAATCCGCCCGTGATCGGCCGTATTAATATGATTGAAGAGGCCGGCGGATCGAGCCCCAGAGGCGACAGTGATGGATTAGTGCCAAAGAAGGCACGGACGGGCGAACTCTCCTTCTCCGATGATGATCTCCTAGGGATACAGCTCCCCCATGATGATGCACTAGTTGTATCCCTTAATTTGAACAACTATGATGTAAGCCGAATCCTAGTTTATAGTGGAAGTTTGGTAAACGTTTTGTACCTCGGTGTGTTTGCCAGGATGAAATTACTCATAGAAAATCTTCGAGCCATGGATTCCACCTTGATGGGATTCACAGGCGACGTCGTCATCCCGGAAGGGGTCGTCACCTTGACGGTCCGCGCGGGAACATGGCCCCTTGTGACCATTGTTCAGACAGACTTCCTAGTGACCGACCTCAGATCCCCCTACAATGCAATATTCGGAAGGCCCGGTCTGATGTCCCTCAAGCCGTTGTCTCCATCCCACACCTATCCATGAAGTTTCTCACCGAACGAGGAGTTGGAGTTGTTCAAGGAAGTCAGGCCATGGCTCGGCAGTGCTTTGTTACAAGCCTACAGTCTAGAATGCCAGAGGTTGACGGGCTAGATGCTCGCGAGGACTTCACCGAACAAAGGGGAGAACCGGCAGAGGAATTGGAGGAGGTACCGCTGGACGAAGCTCGACCCGATCGAACCATCAAAATCGGGTCGCTGCTCAAAGGAGAGCCTCGGCACAGATTGATCGGTTCCTCCGAAGTAACGCTGACATCTTCGCCTGGTCTTCTTCGACATGCCAGGGATCAGCCCCGAGGTTCTCGTCCATCATCTCAATGTGGACGAGATGCACAGTCTGGTTAAGCAAAAGAAGAGAAGCTTCGCCCCAGAATGACAAAAGGCCATTGAAGAAGAGGTAGACAAACTCATCAAAGCCAATTTCGTCCGAGAGGTAAATTACCCGAGCTGGCTGTCAAACGTCGTCATGGTGAAAAAGTCGAACGGCAAGTGGAGAATCTACATCGACTTCACCGACCTCAACAAAGCCTGCCCGAAGGATAGCTTCCCCCTCCCTCGGATTGACCAGCTCGTGGACGCCACCTCGGCCACCAGATGCTGTCATTCATGGACGCCTATTCTGGCTACAATCTGATCCGAATGGCCCCTGAAGACGAGGAAAAGACCGCCTTCATAACCGACCGAGGTACTTACTGTTACCGCGTTATGCCTTTTGGTCTTAAAAATGCAGGTGCCACCTACCAGAGGCTGGTCAACAAAGTGTTCAAGGAGCAGATCGGCCAGAATATGGAGGTGTACGTGGACGACATGCTGGTTAAAAGCAAGGAGGCTTCACGACATGTTGAGGACCTCGCGGAGAGCTTCGCCACACTGCGAAAGTACGGGATGAGACTCAACCCGACCAAATGTGCCTTCGGTGTCAACTCGGGGAAGTTTCTCGGCTTCATGGTCTCCCAGCAAGGTATCGAAGCCAACCCCCAGAAGAATCAAGCTCTCAACAAATGGCGCCCCCGGCATCTATCAAAGAGGTCCAACGCCTAACGGGAGGATAGCGGCCCTAAATCGCTTTGTGGCGCGATCGGCCGAAAGATGCCTCCCCTTCTTCAAAACCCTTCGATCGGCCAAACTTCCAGTGGACTCCCGAATGCCAAAGGTCATTTCAAGATCTCAAGAAGTACCTCGGCTCGCCCCCGCTCCTCAGCAGTCCGACCCCAGGAGAGACCCTATTCTTGTACCTGGCTATTTCAGAAGGTGCATCTGCTCGGTGCTGATCAAAGAAGAAGGCAAAGTCCAAAAGCCGATCTACTATGTCAGCAGGCTACTCCGCGATGCGGAGATGAGGTACAGTAGAATTGAAAAGATGGTGTTGGGTTTAATCACCTCAGTTCGGAAGCTGCGGCCGTACTTCCAAGCACATTATGTGACGGTCTAACGACCAACCCATCAAGGCGGTGGTCCACCATCCCGAGACATCGGGAGAATGACCAAATGGGCCGTCGAGCTAAGTGAGCATGACATACATTTCCAGCCTCGCCCAGCATCAAGGCCCAGGTGCTAGCCGACTTCCTCCTCGAGTGTACCATCCCGGAGGACGGTTCTACCCAGACTCCCCGAGGAACCAAAAGCGGAGCCCGGTGGCTCCTCCATGTCGACGGGTCATCTAACGCCCATCGCTCCGGTGCGGGTCTGGTTCTTACCAGTCCGGAGGGAATTACCTTTGAATATGGCATCCGATTCTCCTTCCCGCCTTCAACAACGAAGCCGAGTATGAAGCCCTGTTAGCCGGTCTCCAAATCACCCACAATCTGAAGGTGGAGAAGCTTAATGCATTCACCGACTCTCAGCTGGTAGCCGGCCATGTACGGGGAGAGTTTGAGGCCCGGAGCCGAACATGATTCGATATCTCCAGGAGGTACGGAACCTGCTTCCCCATTTCGCCGAATTCGAAATTATTTAGATTCCCAGATCCGAGAACGCCCGCGCCGACCTACTCTCCCGATTAGCGACCGCGGAAACAATGGATGCCGAGCAAAAGTTCCACTTGGAGACTCTGGAAAGGCCCAGCATTGCGGAAGCCGACCGAATAATGCAAGTTGAGGCCAAACCATCTTGGTTCGACCCTATCCTCAAATACCTCAAAGAAGGATCGCTTCCGTCCGACCGAAAAGAGGCTAGAAAGCTGAGGCTGCAGGCCACTCATTACGTATTGATTGACAACCAGCTTTACAAACGGTCTTTTTCCCTGCCGCTGCTCAGATGCCTTCGCCCATCCGAAGCAGATTATGCTCTACACGAGGTACATGAAGGGATTTACGACAACCATCTGGGAAGCCGGTCCCTATGCCACAAAGTGCTACGACAAGGCTACTACTGGCCGACCATACAGAAAGACGCAGACGACCTAGTCCGAGCCTGCGACCCCTGCCAGAGGCATTCGAGCATCCAAAGGCTCCCTTCCGCCGAATTAATTCCCATATCCTCCGCTTGGCCCTTCGCCAAATGGGGGATGGACATCCTCGGCCCATTCCCGCTTGCCACAGGACAGGGAAATTTCTATTTGTCGCCATCGACTACTTCACCAAATGGGTCGAAGCGGAAGCAGTTGCGCAAATTACCGAAGCACGGGCCAGAGATTTTGTTTGGAGGTCTATCATCTGCCGATTCGGCCTCCCGCACACCATAATCACTGACAACGGCAAGCAGTTTGACAACTCTAAATTCTGCCAGTTCTGTGAGGAACATGGAATCCGTCATCACCTCACTTCAGTCGGGCACCCACAAGCCAACGGAGCGGCCGAAGTGACCAACAGAATCCTCCTCCAGGGAATCAAAGCTCGCCTCTCCAGAGCCCAAGGCAGGTGGGCGAATGAGCTACATCATGTCTTGTGGGCCTACCGCACAACCCCAAGAATCCCGACAGGCGAAACCCCATTTCGAATGGCTTTCGGTACAGAGGCCGTTATCCCTATGGAAGTCGGCCTCCCATCATTGCGGGTGGAAAGCTACTCAGAGGAAGCTAGCAATGAACAACTCCGCACCAACCTCGACTTGGTGGAGGAAATTAGAGAGAAGGCCCGGATCAGATTGGCTGCTTATCAACAAAGGGTGGCCCATTACCACGCTTCCAGAGTCAAAGCAAAGGCCTTCCTACCCGGCGACCTTGTCCTCCGAAAGGCCTCTGTTTCCAAACCGCTGGAACAAGGAAAGCTGGTGCCAAACTGGGAGGGCCCGTACCAAGTAGCGGAATCATCGGACCGGGAACCTACAAGCTACAAGATTTGGATAGGAAATCATTTCCCGGACGTGGAATTCGGACAATCTCCAAAATATCATCAATAGGGAATTCTCCGAACCTTGGCAGGGCCAAGTAAAATATTCTTCGAACCTCGGCTGGGCCGAGCAACAAATTCTCCAAACCTTGGCAGGGCCAAGTAAAATATTCTCCGAACCTCGGCTGGGCCGAGCAACAAATTCTCCGAACCTTGGCAGGGCCAAGTAAAACATTCTCCAAACCTCGGCTGGGCCGAGCAACAAATTCTCCGAACCTTGGTAGGGCCAAGTAAAACATTCTCCGAACCTCGGCTGGGCCGGGCAACAAATTCTCCAAACCTTGGCAGGGCCAAGTAAAACATTCTCCGAACCTCGGTTGGGCCGAGCAACAAATTCTCCGAACCTTGGCAGGGCTAAGTAAAACATTCTCCGAACCTCGGCTGGGCCGAGCAACAAATTCTCCCTTGGCAGGGCCAAGTAAAACATTCTCCGAACCTCGGCTGGGCTGAGCAACAAATCTTCAAACCTTGGCAGGGCCAAGTAAAACATTCTCCGAACCTCGGCTGGGCCGAGCAACAAATTCTCCGAACCTCGGCTGGGCCAAGCAACAAATTCTCCGAACCTTGGCAGGGCCAAGTAAAATATTCTCCGAACCTCGGCTGGGCCGAGCAACAAATTCTCCGAACCTTGGCAGGGCCAAGTAAAATATTCTCCGAACCTCAGCTGGGCCGAGCAACAAATTCTTCGAACCTTGGAAGGGCCAAGTAAAATATTCTCCGAACCTCGGCTGGGCTGAGCAACAAATTCTCCGAACCTTGGCAGGGCCAAGTAAAATTCTCCGAACCTCGGCTGGGCCGAGCAACAAATTCTCCGAACCTTGGCAGGGCCAAGTAAAACATTCTCCGAACCTTGGCTGGGCCGGCAACAATTTCGAACCTTGGCAGGGCCAAGTAAAACATTCTCCGAACCTCGGCTGGGCCGAGCAACAATTTTCCGAACCTTGGCAGGGCCAAGTAAAACATTCTCCGAACCTCGGTTGGGCCGAGCAACAAATTCTCCGAACCTTGGCAGGGCCAAGTAAAACATTCTCCGAACCTCGGCTGGGCCGAGCAACAAATTCTCCAAACCTTGGCAGGGCCAAGTAAAACATTCTCCGAACCTCGGCTGGGCCGAGCAACAAATTCTCCGAACCTTGGCAGGGCCAAGTAAAATATTCTCCGAACCTCGGCTGGGCCGAGCAACAAATTCTCCGAACCTTGGCAGGGCCAAGTAAAATATTCTCCGAACCTCGGCTGGGCCGAGCAACAAATTCTTCGAACCTTGGTAGGGCCAAGTAAAATATTCTCCAAACCTCGGCTGGGCCTAGCAACAAATTCTCCGAACCTTGGCAGGGCCAAGTAAAATATTCTCCGAACCTCGGCTGGGCCGAGCAACAAATTCTCCGAACCTTGGCAGGGCCAAGTAAAATATTTTCCGAACCTCGGCTGGGCCGAGCAACAAATTCTCCGAACCTTGGCAGGGCCAAGTAAAATATTCTCCGAACCTCGGCTGGGCCGAGCGATGAATTCTCCGAACCTTGGCCGGGCCAAGTAAAACGTTCTCCGAACCTCAGCAAGGCTGAGTAAAAAATTCTTCAGGTTAAGACGCCGGTTGAAAGCCGAGGTGCGTAGGCCCCGATTAAGGCCGAGGGACTTCCAAATAGCCCCCGAAATTTCCGCCGGTTTTAAAACAAAGCACGCTAAGCAAAAAACCGTTGACACACAAAAGGAAGGGCCCATTAAGCCCCGTGTAATCGGCCAAAAGCTCCGAGCAGGGCCAAGGAATGCCCCCTCTGCTACTAAAATCTTTGGGTAATGCCCCTAAACCCATCGATCAAAGCATCTACTTCGATGCGTGAACCAGTGGAGCCATGCCGACTCCCTAACTATTACGTGAATGACATGTTTAAAGCAGAAGACTCTTGAAAACGAAAGATTATCTGAACATAGCCTCTTGTATTAATCCAAAAAGAGGGGAGCACACGAAAAGAGAGGCAAGAAAAGCGGAAGCACAAAACAAAAATAGCCGAGGCCCTAAGTCAGGGGTCGGAGTCGCTTCTGGACGCCAGCAGACCCTCCAAGCGCTCGGTGAGATCAGCCACCTGCTGGCGAAGCGATTCGACCTCCTCCCTCTGCCGGTCTATCACCCGGCGCCGGGCCTCTGCCTCCTTGGTCGTGACGTCCATGTACTCCTCTATGACCCTCACAAGCTGCTGATTACTCGCGAGGGCCAACGCCAGGCCCAGTCCGTCGACAGTGACGGAGGTACGCCTCCCCTCCGAGTGAAGCAGGCTGTTGAGTGAGGTGCGCAGCTCACTAGATGATCGTCCTTGAAAGGCCATTGTTTCAGAACTTAAACCAAGGGATGGCTGAGACCGATACCCCTCGGTCATATTTATACTCGCTGGACAGGTATCTCAATCGGTCGCGCCATAGCCGCCAACCCATAAGAGCTTGCCACGTGTCGTCATTTCAATGCCTGCAGAATCCAAAGTATCGCGCCCCATCCCGAGCGAGATCGGTAAGCGCGAGCAGACTGTTTGGGAATTCCCCCAAGCAAGACATTTCCCGATCTGCCGGCCCTCACAATGAATGCTCTCAGCGCTTCCCCGAGCCTCCTACAGCTGGCCTCTTTTTCGGGAAGCGCAGAGGGAAGAAGTCCAGCACCCGGCCAATGACTTGTCCCTTCGGGAAGAGTAGCATCACCAATCAAAAAGCGTGACAATATACTGCTCGTACCGACCTGGCGCCCATCACCAAGCACCGCATAGACCTAGCACCATGGCCCACAATGACAACTGAATCGCTCCCTTGAGCCCAAATCTCCGAAACTTGGCAGGGCCAAGCCAAATATCTCCGAACCTCGGCTGGGCCGAGTGACAGAATCTCCGAACCTTGGCAGGGCCAAGTCAAATATCTCCGAACCTCGGCTGGGCTAAGTGACAGATTCTCCGAACCTTGGCAGAGCCAAGTCAAATATCTCTAAACCTCGGCTGGGCCGAGTGACAGAATCTCCGAACCTTGGCAGAGCCAAGTCAAATATCTCCAAACCTCGGCTGGGCCGAGTGACAGATTCTTCGAACCTTGGCAGGGCCAAGCAAAAACTCTCCGAACCTCGGCTAGGCCGAGCAACAAGTCCCTGAACCACTACGGGAAAAAGCACAGATTCCCTGAACTTCGGCCAAACCGACCCACGATAATTCAAGCTCCGATAAGAGCGAAGCGCGAAAATACCAAACTTCGGACCAAAGTAAGGAACGTATTTCGCCGAATGATCCCTGAACCGTCGCTCGCGAGACCCTATCCTCAGGCTCCGACACCCGCAGAACGACATCTGAGGGCATGCCGTACCATTGGTGGATCCTCCCCAAATCCTCAGCTACAATCTCCGAAACAACATCGTCGGGGCTCATCGCCATCTCGATTGAGAAGAACACCAGGCGAAACGACGAGCGTAGAGAAGGATGAAAGGCCAAACTCTTCGAAAAACAAAACGAGAGGATGCTGCGAACATGCATGTATATATATATATATAGTGCGTCTATCGCCTTGCTTCCCCGCTAAGGAAGCCGCCTTGAGAAGACGGGGCATCCCGCCCGAGGCATTCAGAACCGCCTCAACAAATGCTCGATCGTTCGGGATTCGCGACGTGGCATAATCCCAACCGTCACTCTTGGAGGAGACTTACCCCCGAAGGCACAATTACCCTGACGCATTAATCATGGCATCATTGCACGGGCTGTCCGAACCAAAACGTCCCATCCGGAACGCGCCGCTCGGACTTATACTCCCTATGCCCGAACCTACACTTCGAACTAGGGAGTGGAGGGCATGTGTTAGGGGGTAAAATCGTCATTGCATCAATATCCGTGCGAGGCGGCTAAGGCCGACCTCCTCCCTTCGCCCTTCCGGGCTCCCTAGCTCGGCTCCTTTCTGGGCTTCCGTAGCTCGGCTCCTTTCCCGGCTTCCGTAGCTCGGCCCTTCCGGGCTTCCCTAGCTCGGCTCCTTCCGGGCTTCCGTAGCTCGGCTTCTTCCGGGCTTCCGTAGCCCGGCCCTTCCGGGCTTCCGTAGCTCGGCCCCTTCCGGGCTTCCATAGCTCGGCCCTTCCGGGCTTCCGTAGCTCGGCTCTCCCCGGGCTTCCGTAGCTCGGCCCTTCCGGGCTTCCGTAGCTCGGCCCCTTCCGGGCTTTCATAGCTCGGCCCTTCCGGGCTTTCGTAGCTTGGCTCCTTCCGGGCTTCCGTAGCTCGGCCCTTCCGGGCTTCCGTAGCTCGGCCCCTTCCGGGCTTCCATAGCTCGGCCCTTTCGGGCTTCCCTAGCTCGGCCCTTCCGGGCTTCCGTAGCTCGGCTCTCCCCGGGCTTCCATAGCTTGGCCCTTCCGAGCTTCCTTAGCTCGCTTCCTCCCCCCAAGTCTCCATGGCCCGGCTTCATCAAGCGATCCACAACCTAATATCTACCTCCGCGGAACCTGACGCGGGAGAGCCCAGGCTTGCCAGAACGATATCCTAGACATGGAATCATGTCGAGACGTGGCCTAGAACCTATCATAACTGCCCCAGGTCTACTCAACCAGATCTCAAGACATCAAGGTGCTCTCCCAGCCGTCGATCCCCTAACAAACAGGATATGGATTTTAACGGCCCCGCAATGGCTTGATTCTGTCTGCCTCCATATCGTAACAATCTCTGAACCTTCCAGAAGACGCTCAAGGTCCAGGTGACAGTCTATAAATTGGACACTCTCAGATTCCCTCAGGTACGCGTCTCTTTTTTTGTGGGCACACGCATACGCACGCGCTCTTGGACGCACACTCATACGTAAGCTCTCACTCTCCTGCCCTCAGGCTGGCAGCTCGTCGGCGCTCTTGCCTTCTAGGACTCCCGACTGGTCGCCCCCGGAGAGGCCTTCCGGAGAGATCCACCTCCCCATTATCTTGTTGATCGCCGATTTCTTCTCCACTGACTTGAGCGTCGGAGGGTCTTCCGCGGAGGGCCACCCCCAATGCCTCTCGCGCGAAGACTTTTTGTGCAGGTCCGCCCCCTCTCCATGGAGATCCACCGCGCCCAAGTCGGAGGACGGATCCCGGCGGCAACACTTAGCATATATTAACATCGTTCACATGTTTTTCAAGGTATCCAAAAGGCTTATATATCTTTGGAGCTATAATTCATTGTTATTAATAGATGGTTGTGATTGCATTCTATATGTTGGGCTTCTATATAGACAAATTATTTTAATGGATGGTTGTGGAATTTAGAAAGGGAGGAATTAGAAGGGGCCAAAAGAATAATCCTAATTGGGTAGGGTGGAAAGAGTTCTGCCATAGATATCGTTAACAGGGGAAGAATATATTGTCATAATAATTCTAATTGGATGAGAAAGAATAGTAACTTGGACTCGGATTTTTAAGATCATATCATTACAATAATTTTTCAATTAGTGACGCTAAATGGCATCGCTAAACCCCAAAATCCGTTGCTAATCCAATTAGCAATGCAACAACAACACCAAAATTTCATCACTAAAATGATCGTCGCAGCAAAAATTAGCGACACCAAGAATTTTCGTTGCTAATTAGCGACTAATTAGTAACACCATTATTGGTGTCGCTAATTAGCAATGCCAGTAATGGCATCGCTAATCTTTAATTTTTTTTAAAAAATTATAAAATTAATTTTATTGAATTGAATCAATCTGCTTAAATAATATTCAATTTCAATAGGAGACACATTATAAACATAATATTTCATTGAAAACAATAATAAAATATCAAAAATTAATATATTAATAATAGAAATCAGTACCATACAAATACAAAAAGAGGTTAATACATCATAAATACAATATAACTCCAACATTATCTGCGGAATTTGTGTTTATGTTGCTTAGCTAGTTAAAAAAATTACAAGCATAATGCCCACCTGTCCCACTACAAAAGGGGCCATAGTAATCCAAAGATCAATAAGCTGGTGCCAAGCGCAAAAAACCTCTGATGTTTTCTCAAGCACTGAAAACTACTTCATGTCCATACCCAAAAGTGAAACAACATACTATTCTCAATCACTTAGGAAACCAGAGATATCCAATACAACACAAACAACGATGAGTCAACAAAGGGTACATGCATTATGGTGTATAAAATGACCTGGTATAAGCTTCAAGACAAACCATAGGAAGATTGATACAAATCTGCACCTAAAATTGTACTAAGCTACAGGAAAGGTTAAGCATTGCAGTCATATGGCTTCCATAAAGGCTATAGTCTAGGAAAACTTCATTGTATTCTTCTAAGAATCAAAAGGGATAGTAGCTTTGACATTTATTTTTCAAGTTGAATGATCAAAAAAGGAATTAACCTTAGAAAGGTGTCAAAGTTATGTACATAGTGATGTATCAACTTGAGAGCAAAATAAACTAGTCTAGACACTTCGAGGTGAACTTTAGTGAAAAACATGATAAAGCATACCCAGCTAGCTAGGTGGGTAGCTTGGACTTCAAGAAAGGAAATAATGTCTAACAAGGAATCTATCTTCATTTTTCCATACAAGAGGAAAATATATCAGTTGTCTTACTAGTTCTACTATTTCTACACAGTTTCAAATGTATGCATGCATGCATAGAACATCCATGCAAGGTTTCTTTGGGAGGATGATGTCCACAAAGTTTCTAATCAAATAAATGGTTTTAAGGGCTATGATCTGTAACATTATTATTGTGGTAGTGGCTTCACTCAGTATTGTAGCAGTGTTCTTATTGACAAGATAACTGCTTGCACCCTTACTCTTGGTGCTACAGTTCATAGATGACTTGTTCACCAAATGGACATGAAAAATATATTTCCTGTATAGATCATAGCCTAAAAATAAACAAGATACATACTTTGTGGTACAAATGTTCTACAGAATACCTCTTGTCTGAGATTCTTTTTGTGATTCCATCAAGGTTCACCTTTAGGCATCCCAACTCCCTTTCCATCAGTTCCAGGGCAGTTGCTGCTCAAAAAGAGGGAGATTGGATCCAAAGCACAGGATATGTTATTAACATCACAAATTCAGGTAAGTGATATCAACTCATTCCATTGCATAAAATAACCTAACCTACAAAAAATAATTAAATCAAAAATTGCTAAGACCTTCTTGGATATCAATATTCCCTATTAAGCAATAGAAAAGAAATTGACAAGGCTTGATGGGATTGGAGATCCTTGGCACTAGCAAGACAAAGTAAGACAAAGTAAGATATGTTTGCTCGCGGACGTTCACAGGCTTCATTGACGCAATGGAACATTGTGTGAATGTTGGACGGAATGTTGGAAGGCCAACATTCATCAACGTCCAGAAACAGCTTAAACAATTCATTTTGTAAGCCGTTTCTTACGTGATTTGGGGCTAACGGCTATTAGGCCTTTAAGGCCATTATGGGCCAAGCCGTTGGAGCTTTTATGGGCCGAGCCTATAAATAGGCTCAATGATTCAAGATGGAGTAGAATGATTTGGACTAGTAAGTTTTTTTTATCTTATTTTATTTCTATATTTTATTTATCTTTTCTTGGGCATTTGAAGGTAATCATTGGGTTTGCACCTCCACACGATCGTGCTCGTAGTAGGAGGATTGGGTCGAGCTGGGTCGTTGTACCTTAAGGACAGATCGCCAACAACCTGCACGAAGGGACAAAAATCTGATCCTTAGGGCAGTGTCTAACATGTCTCGGTCCTGGTTTGATCCATATATTATGTTTGTTTTTTACTTTATTTATGTATTTAAATTTCTATATTAATTCTATAGCAATTTCTAGGAAAGGATTTTTGGCAAGATCAAAAGTATTTTTCCAACAGCTAAGGATCAGATTTCCCTTTATGTATACATGTTTTGTCTTTTATTTTCTTCTGCTGATGTATGCAGATGCTTGTTAATTTTGATTTTAATATATAGATGGTAAAGATCAGATGATCTAGATAGTTTGCATCATGCATGCCACTATTTTTACATGTGCTAATGACCTTTTTATGTAATTATTAATATTATGTGTGTTCATGTCCACATTATGAAATATTATTATTGTTCATGTGTAGGTTGCCATTGTTATCTATATATGTTTATTGGCTTCACATGCATGTAGAGAGCATTGAAAGGCTTTAATCAAGAAAATAAAAGCTTAAATGTGAAGGCATCTATATTCAAGCATTTAAGCTTGTTTCCTAGACGCTATAACTGGGACGTGTATAAACATCTCTGTTAATGGTTAATCTTTTAAGCAACTGACTGTGCAACAGTCGTGGACACTTGTTTGTTGTGTTCAATAGTGAGAAATTTTCATGTGGAGGCACTTGTTAAACAATGTCATTGGAAGGTAATTTGCAAAACATAATCCATAATTTTAATAGTTGAGTAATTGACTAAACTATAGAATAAGAATGGTGATCCAGGTAATGAGAGGTCGAGATAATATAATGACCTCTTTAATCTATGGAACAAGTTATTAAACTCTTAATATGGCAATTATATTTTCACTTGTCATTGTTGGTTATTATTGATTTTACGTAGGGTATTTCTATGTATCAATGTATGTAATATGTATATATTGAGTCATAATTCTTTTCATACTACAATAGATGGGATAGAACCCATTTCCTATATTATCTCATATTGCCTATAGCAATTTCACTTTGCTTTGCCTTGATGCCATTTCCAATTTGAATGTCACTTTTGGTGAACTGTGAATATCTGTTGGTAACTCACAAGTTTGCACTTGCTCAACCTAATGAAACAATAATGTAACACAGGTGTTCTTTATAAGAATTACTCTCTCATATTAGCACGTGATATTTCATATTCATGAAACCATTGAGAACAGCACAAAAGCTTAATTGCTTTGCAGTGTCCTTTTGTTCTGATAAATTGCAATTCATTGAATGTTTTAAGCTTATATTTTTTTAGTTAAAACAATATGGTTGTGACAGAGATATGGTATAGAAGTATGACTAAAATCATTCAAAGTAAGAAGCTTATTTTATCTTCGGACATTTGCAAACAAAAGTTATGGCTATGATGATCCCTTTCAGAAGCGAGCATATATTTACATTCTTACATAAATTCAAAAGTCTTCTTATTCTAGATAAGTGTTTTCTATTATAGTGGCCATTGAGAGATTACACCATGTTTTATCTTGTTTTAGTTTGGAAGTTGTGATTTCTTTTAGTTATATTTTTTTCTATATGGCTTTATCTTGAATATCAAGTATTGCCAAGCCATATACGGCTTCGTCATAAGTCTATAAGAAAAATTAAAAAAAATTCTCTTTGAAATTGCCGAGAAGAATTTGGCAGATTAATTAACCAAGGAGTTATCTAGGAGCGGAGTCCTAGATTCATCGAGGGGGATGGGGCTTAAGCCCATTATTTGATTGCCAGCGGTGGATACCCAACCTTTGTGATTAGAGATCCTATGAATGAGGTTCAATGTGGTAGAAACAAAGCTGATTGAGTAATCGTGTTAGAGCACAAATTTTAAAAAAAAATTCATCCCATCCCTATGATGAGTGCTCTTGTAAAGTGATAAAGTAAATTTGTATAAGATTGAGTCATACTCTTAATGGATCCGAGGTAGGTTATCTGCGGGGTATTGTCACAAATACCCTTAGAGGATTCACCTATATGAGAATCGTCATATTAGGCCATGACTAAAGGTTTGGGCTAACCTTAAAGAATTCTCATGAAAAATCAAGGTACTAAGCGCAAGGCCTTTAATATGTGCTAACCGCTTAAACACAATTGATCCATACTGTGTGTGTGATTAGTAGAAGTCTGAGTCAAAGGACCTAGTTCAAGGTCTAATCCACTATGGTTCCTTCAGATATATACATCAACACTAAGTGAGGTTCAAGTCCACAGGATACCTTACCTATTGCGCAATATAAGATGCCCTAAAATTTTTGTTATATTTTTTTTTTTTTTATTTTAAACTTTTGTGGGAGATTGTTGGAAAAAGTTAAATAAAAAAATTTTGTGAGAGATTGTTGGAAAAAGTTAAATATAAAAAAAAAGAAGAACGCCCGCGAGCGCGTTCACGGGCTTCATTGACGCAACGGAATGTTGCGTGAACGTTGGAAGGCCAACGTTCACCAACGTCTGGCCAAACAATTCATTTTGTAATCCATTTCTGACGTGATTTGGGGCTAACGGCTATTAAGCCTTTAAGGCTATTATGGGCCAAGCCGTTGGAGCTTTTATGGGCTGAGCCTATAAATAGGCTCAAGGATTCAAGATGGAGTAGAATGATTTGAAGTAGTAAGTTTTTTTATATTATTTTATTTCTATATTTTATTTATCTTTTCTTGGGCATGTGAATGTAATCATTGGGTTTTGCACCTCCATAGCTCATAGTAGGAGGATAAGGTCGAGCCGGATCGTTATACCTTGGGGATCGCCAACAACTTGCATGAAAGGGCAAAAACCTGATCCTTAGGGCAGTGTCTAACACACCTCGGTCCTGGTTTGATCCATATATTCTGTTTGTTTTTTACTTTATTTATGCATTTAAATTTCTATATTAATTCTCTAGCAATTTCTAGGAAAGGATTTTTGGCAAGATCAAAAGTATTTTTCCAACAAAACATACTAGTCTCCCCCCCTCAAAGTCCTCATCATTAGCGTGCTTACTTTATGCTCATGCTCACTGTTCCTTCCAGAACATTTTGATCCATACTGTAAAGCAGCTTTTATGACTTATAAATTTCTATTCTCAGTCTTATCAGCAATCGACAAACTTGTCCCATGTTTGAGATTGATATCAACTTCTTCCATGTTGCTTTGACCCTACATAGGACAAATACATTTGCCCATTCAACTGTATACCACAACCAGAGTAGCAAATATTTAATCAGCCAATTTCTTACACTTGATTATTGTTGAGGGTAAAATCATCGTGTGTCAATAATCATACACATGGCTAGGGCTAGCCTTGATTCATGTCCATTATGCGATGCCCGCCCGAGATGAGTCAGCCTCGATAAGTTGGGGCGCCTTAGCCCCTCGCCGAACCAAGGACTCCCAAGACGCGAATCACCTCTCTCGGCCCTAGCCGAGCTATATCCTCTCTCGGCCCCAGCCGAGCTATATCATCTCTCTCGGCCCTAGCTGAGCTATATCTTCTCTTGGCCCCAGCCGAGCTATATCTCTCTCGGCCTCGGTCGAGCTATATCTTCTCTCTCGGCCCTGGCCGAGCTATATCTTCTCTCTCGGCCCCGGCCGAGCTATATCCTCTCTCGGCCCCAGCCGAGCTATGTCATCTTTCAACCCCTCTAGCCGATCTCTCCCATCGCTCAGCCTAGCCCGAGCGATATCTACGCCTCTACAGAATTCAACGCAGGAGAACCCAAATTCATGAGATTCCAAACAAAAATCATATCCAGGAGTGACCTAGGACCCACAAGAGTGGCCTAGGGCCCTGGAGCCTATGTCCTCACCACATCTCGAGACATCAACGAGCTCTCCTAGCCGTCGATCCCCTAACCAACAAGATACGAATCCTACCGACCTCATAACAAACTGGATTCAGATCCTAACGACTTTCGGACCCACGACGCCCCCAGGGAATCAGGTGATCCTCTATAAATAGAGTCGTCTGCCGACTCCTCAGGTATGCGCACACTAGCTCACTGGAACCTCTCTCTCCTTCTGCCTTAGCTTCCGCCATTAGCGCTCTGCTTTGCTCAGAGCCCTGGAGGGACTCTTCAGTGAGAGCCTTCTCCACATTTCTATTGATTGCTGATCTCCACTGACTTGAACGTCGGATGGTCTTTCGTATAGGGCTACCCCCAACGCCTCTCGCGTGAGGACTATTTTGCAGGTCCACCCAGGCGGAGAGCTCGCGCTACAACCTGACCGCGCCCGAGTCAGAGGACAGATTTTTGCAGCAACAAATTGGCGCTAGAGGAAGGATCCTCAAGTCCCATAAACTTGTGATCCAGGAGATAAGGATCTCGATCTGAAAGAGAACTCCTCCCATGGCCAACCAAAGAAAGGCTGCCTTCGAAGCCCGAGATCAGGTCGCCTCCCAAAGGCCTGATCCGGCGAGCAGTGTTGCGCCGTCACCACCGCCAGTTGAGACTCCATTGCCACTAGTGGCCCCGGTGACCCAGGACCAGTTTGCTGCACTGGTCCAGCAAGTCCAGGCTCTAGCCCACTTGATTCAGGGGCACCCCGAAGCCCCCCGTCCGGCTGCTCCTGCCCCTCATCCCCCTGAGGAGGATGCAGCCCCGGCTCATCCAGCGGCCTCTTCTTCCGGTCCACTTGAGGTTGCGACCCCCCTCGCCATCCCAGAGAAGCTGAGCTAGCTCCCCAAGGAGTCAGCGACAGAGATCTCCCTAGATCTCGGTGAGCCCGATCCCTCTCCCTGGTGTTCTCTCGCCATGATTCAACACCGTCTCAGTATCCTCCTCGTCCTGCCCCTTCTGCTTTTCTTGATAGGGATATCCGCCACCAGCTCCAAGAAATACGTCAAGAGCTAGACGCGCCAAGCAGGCCCATCCGCTTCAGAATAAGGCAGAGCATGGCATCCCCTTCTCTAAGAAGATTATGGAGGAAGTGATTCCCTCCCACGTCAAGCTACCTGCCATCGAGCCTTATCATGGCTCCTCCGACCCCGACGATCATCTTAGCAGCTTCCGATCGATCATGATGTTCCACAAGGCATCAGATGCGATCCTCTGTCGCACTTTTCCTTCCACCCTCAGGGGATCTGCTCAAACCTGGTTCAATGCTTTGAAACTAGGTTCCGTTAATTCCTTCGATGAGCTGAGCCGCCTCTTCATCAGCCAGTTCATCAGTAGCTGTTGTCACAGATGGAGGTCCGACTCCCTCTCCGAGGTTAAGCAGAGAAGGGGGAGTCTTTGAAGAAGTATCTCGGCCATTTCAACACGGCCATGCTAGAGGTGGACACCTTAATCATGAGGTGGCCATGTCCTCCCTAGCGAGCAGAGTATTGAAGGAAAGTGATTTTTACCTGGCGCTGGAGGTTAGCTACCCTCCAAACCTCTCCGACATGATGGCTATAGCAGACAAATATGCAAGAGTCGAAGAATCATGGAGAGCTGCCCGAGCCAAGCTTACGAAGAAGACGGAGCCCAAGGGCTCAGATAAGCGCCGACCTACCCGTCAGCCAAGCCCGCCTCGCCGCCAAAGAATTCCTCAGCCATTGCCAAGGAACCGCACCGAAGCCCACCTAGGAGGTTCAATCGATTTACTCCGCTCACTACCCCAAGAGCGGAGATCCTTATGGAAATCGAGCGCCAACTCCCTCGACCTCCTCCTCTTCGAGGAAATGCAGCCCGGAGAGACCCCGCCAAGTATTGTCGCTACCACCGCGACCATGACCATGACACTGAAGAGTGCTGGCAACTGAAGAATGAGATCGAAAGGCTCATCCAGCGGGGTAGACTGGATCAGTTCAGGGGAGCCCCCGAGCCAAGAAATGGGGGCGATCGCCGGCTGAGCCCCAGCAGCACCTCTTCCTCCCCCAAATCCTCCGGTCACTGGCCACATTAATATGATTGAGGAGGTCGGTGGTCCTTCAGGCAGGAGGGACGATGAAGAAGGCTCGGCGACGAAGAAAGCGCGAACTGACTAGCTCTCTTTCTCCAGCGATGACTTCCAGGGAATACAGTTCCTGCACGATGATGCGCTGGTTGTATCTCTCAATTTGAACAACTATGATGTAAGCCGAGTTCTCATCGATAGTGGAAGCTCCGTCAATGTTTTGTACCTCGATATGTTTGTGAAGATGAAACTTCTCATGGAGAATCTCCGAGCGGTGGACTCCACCCTAATGGGGTTCACCGGCGATGTAATCACCCCGGAGGGGGTCATGACCTTGACGGTCCGAGCAGGAACCTGGCCTTCCGTTGCCACTGTGCATGCAGATTTCTTGGTGACCAAGCTCTGGTTGCCTTACAACGTGATCTTAGGAAGACCCGGCTTGATATCTCTTAGAGCCGCCGTCTCCATCCCCACCTTGTTATGAAGTTCCCGACGAGCGAGGGGTTGGTGTAGTTCGAGGAAGCCAAAATAGCTCAGCAGTGCTTCATCACAGCCTGCAATTCAGATTGCCCGAGGTTGACAGAATAGACGCTCGGGAGGATTTTACCGAGCAACGAGGAGAACCAGCCAAAGAGCTGGAGGAGGTACCGCTGGACAAAGCTCGGCCCGACCGAACCATAAGGATCGGGTGCTACTGAAAGGGAAGTCTCGACTGGAGCTGATCGACTTTGTCTGAAGAAACGCTGATGTCTTCGCTTGGTCAGCTTCTGACATGCCCAGGATCAGCCCGGACATCCTCGTCCACCATCTCAATGCAGATGAGATGTCCCGACCCGTGAAGCAAAAGAAAAGAAGCTTCGCCCCTGACCGGCAGAGAGCAATTGAAGAAGAGGTGGACAAGCTCATCAAGGCAAACTTCATTCGGGAGGTGAATTATCCAAGCTGGCTGTCCAATGTTGTTATGGTAAAAAAGTTAAATGGTAAATGGTGAATCTGCATCAACTTCACCGACCTTAACAAAGCATGCCCGAAGGATAGTTTTCCTCTCCCCGGATCGACCAGCTCATGGATGCCACCTCCGGCCATAGATGTTGACCTTCATGGACGCCTATTCAGGCTATACCAGATTCGGATGGCACCCAAAGAAGAAAAGACCGCCTTTATAACCGATCGAGGTACCTACTGTTACCGAGTCATGCCCTTTGGTCTGAAAAATGCAGGTGCCACTTACCAAAGGCTGGTAAACAAAGTCTTCAAGGAGCAAATCGGCCGAAATATGGAGTGTATGTCGACGACATGCTGGTCAAAAGCAAGGAAGCATCCCAGCATATTGGGGGTCTTTCTGAAAGCTTTGTGACACTCCGAAGGTATCAGATGAAGCTCAATCCAACGAAGTGCGCTTCGGTGTCACCTCGGGGAAGTTTCTAGGCTTCATGGTTTCTCAGCGAGGCATCGAAGCCAACCCACAAAAGATTCAAGCGCTTCAGCAAATGGCACCCCCAACATCTATCAAGAAGTCCAGCGCCTGACGGAAAGAATTGCGGCCCTTAACCGCTTTGTGGCTCGGTCGGCCGAGAGGAGCCTTCCTTTCTCAAAGCTCTTCGATCTACCAAGAATTTTCAATGGACTCCCGAGTGCCAAAAGTCATTCGAGGACCTCAAGAGATATCTTGGCTCGCCACCCCTCCTCAGCAGCCCCAATCCAGGAGAAATGCTGTTTCTGTACCTGGCAGTCTTTGAAGGCACGATTGGCTCGGTTTTGGTCAGAGAAGAGAAGAAGACCCAGAAGCCGATCTACTATGTCAGCAAACTTCTCTGGGACGCCGAGACAAGGTACACCCGAATCGAGAAGCTGGCCTTGGCCCTGATAATATCGGTTCGGAGATTATGACCATATTTCCAAGCACATTCTGTGATGGTCCTTACCGATCAGCCCATCAAGGCGGTTGTCCATCGCCCGGAGACATCAGGAAGAATGGCTAAGTGGGCCGTTGAGTTAAGCGAGCATGATATCCGTTATCAACCTCGCCCGGCCATCAAAGCTCAGATTCTAGCTGATTTCCTCCTTGAGTGCACCATCCCAGAAGATGGCACTGCTCCGAACTCCCCCGAGCATCCAAGATCTGATGCCCTGTGGCTCCTCCACGTCGACGGATCCTCCAACGCCAATGGCTCCGGTGCTGGTTTGATCCTCACCAGCCCGAGGGGACGACCTTTGACACGTGTTCGATTCTCCTTCCCAGCCTCCAACAACGAAGCGAGTATGAGCCTGCTTGCTGGACTCCGAATCGCCCGTGATCTGAAAGTGAAGAGGCTGAATGCCTTTACCGACTCTCAGTTGGTGGCCGGTCATGTGCGGGGCGAATTCGAGGCCCGGGAGCCAAACATGATTCGGTACCTCTAGCAGGTGCGGGACTTGCTTTCTCACTTCTCTGAATTTGAGGTTATCCAGATCCCTAGATCCAAAAATGCTCGTGCCAATCTATTATCCCGACTTGCGACTGGAGTCGATGAGTGCCGAGCAAAAGTTTCCCCTGGAAATCCTGGAAAACCTAGCATCGCAGAGGCGGACCGAGTGATGCAGATTGAGGTCGAGCCATCCTGGTTCGACCCAATATTAAAGTATCTTAAAGAAGGGTCGCTCCCAGTCGGCCGTAAGGAAGCAAGGAAGCTGAGATTGCAAGCTACCCACTATGTGCTAATCGACGATCAGCTGTATAAGCGGTCCTTTTCCATGCCGCTGCTCAAATGCCTACCCATCCGAAGCTGATTATGCTCTTCGGGAAGTACATGAAGGAATCTACAGCAACCACCTGGGGAGTCGATCTCTGTGCCACAAGGTACTACCAGGGATATTACTGGCCTACCATGCAAAGGATGCTGATGATCTCGTTCGAGCCTGTGACCCATGTCAGAGGCACTCCAGCATCCAGATGCTCCCCTCCGCTAGTTTGGTCCCTATTTCCTCTGCTTGGCCTTTCGCTAAGTGGGGGATGGACATTCTTGGCCCTTTTCCCCTCGCCACTGGACAGAGAAAATTTCTGTTTGTCGCCATCGACTACTTCACCAAGTGGGTCGAGGCCGAGGCAGTAGCCCAGATAACCGAGGCTCGGGCCAGGGACTTCATGTGGAGATCCATCATTTGTCGCTTTGGCCTCCCACATACCATCATCACCGACAATGGCAAATAATTTGATAATCCCAAGTTTTGGGAGTTCTGCGAGGATCATGGCATCAGCCATCGCCTCACCTCAGTGGCATCCGCAAGCCAACGGAGAAGCCGAGGTAACAAACCGGACCCTACTTCAAGGGATTAAGGCTCGGCTCACCAGAGCCTGAGGCAGATGGGCGGAGAACTTCATCATGTTCTATGGGCCTACCGCACTACCCAAGAGTCCCCACCGGCGAGACCCCATTCCGGATGGCCTTTGGCACGGAAGCCATCATCCCCATGGAGATAGGCCTCCCCTCTCTGCGAGTGGAAAGCTACTTAGAAGAACCAATGATGAGCAGCTCCGAACCAATCTCGACTTGGTAGAAGAAATCAGGAAAAAGCTCGAATCAGAATGGCCGCGTACCAGCAAAGAGTGGCCCGCTACATGCCTCTAGAGTCAAGGGCAAATCCTTCTCGCCTGGCGATCTTGTCCTCCGAAAAGCGTCCGTCTCCAAGCCTGGAGCAAGGAAAATTATCTCCGAACTGGGAAGGCCCCTACCAAGTAGCGGAAGTCATCGGGCCCGGCACCTACAAGCTCCAGGACCTGAACGGAAAATCCATTCCCCGGACGTGGAGTTCGGATAACCTCGCATATATCATCAATAGAGTACGCTCTCTATAGACTCGCCCTATTACAGCTTTGGCATCTTGTTTTATGATCCGTGGCAGAACCACTACGGTCGTTCTTTCGAAAAGTCACAATAGAAACAGATGTCGTTCACACATCCATTCTCGCACGATCGAGCCATCTCCTTGAGCCAAATCTCCATACCTCGGCCTATCAAACAATCTCCAAAGTATCGTTCGGATTCGGGCAGCTTACAAGCCCCGGCCGAACCAAATAATCTCCAAAGCATCGTTCGGATTCGGGCAGCTTACAAGCCCCGACCGAACCAAATAATCTCCAAAGCATCGTTTGGATTCGGGCAGCTTACAAGCCCCAACCAAACCAAATAATCTCAAATATCATTCGGATTCGGGCAGCTTACAAGCCCCGACGAATCAAATAATCTCCAAAGTATTGTTCGGATTCGGGCAGCTTACAAGCCCTGACCGAACCAAATAATCTCAAAGCATCGTTCGGATTGGCAGCTTGCAACCCCGACCGAACCAAATAATCTCTAAAGCATCGTTCGGACTCTGGTAGCTTACAAGCCCTAGCCGAACCAAATAATCTCCAAAGTATCATTCAGATTCGGGCAGCTTACAAGCCCCGGCCGAACCAAACAATCTCCAAAATATCGATCGATTCGGGTAGCTTACAAGCCCGGCCAAACCAAACAATCTCCAAAGCATCGTTCAGATTCGGGCAGCTTACAAGCCCCTGTCAAACTAAGCAATCTCCAAAGTATCATTTAGATTCGGTAGCTTACAAGCCCCGACCAAACAAAATCTCCAAAGTATCGTTCGGATTAGGGCAGCTTACAAGCCCCGGCCGAACAAATAATCTCCAAAGCATCATTCGGACTCGGGCAGCTTACAAGCCCGGCCGAATCAAAAATCTCCAAAGCATCGTTCAGATTTGGGCAGCTTGCAAGCCCCAACCAACCAATAATCTCCAAAATATCGTTCGATTCGGGCAGCTTACAAGCCCGGCCGGATTAAATAATCTCAAAACATCGCTCAAGGTCCAGGCAGCTAACAAGCCCCAATCGGAGCCAAAGGATGAAGATATCCTTGATCCTCAGCAACAATCGAGTGATATCCTGAGGCTCCACCCTATTCAAGTAATCTTTCCAATGCCCTGACGCAACTAAGGCATCCTATTATACCTTGGTAGAGGCAAACAACCTCCCACTATTCAACAGCAAAAACGTGCCACGAGCTATCCTTCCCCGAAAAAAACACCTGCTTCATTCTGCAAACAGGATCATGCTTACTTCATGACTCCTCAGGACCACCCATGTCCCTCTTTGACTCGCACATGGATATACGTGTTCTCCACTGAGGATCGAACATTGATCCTAGCAAGAACAAAGCAGCAATAGTGCTGCCGAAATATGCTGCGACATAAGAAGCATAATATGGGAGCAACAACTCTCAGCGCAAAAAGAAGCAGGTGCTAAAGAAAGAAGGAATAAAAACTTTCTTTATTTCTCACCAAAAGAAAAGTTACAACATCCTGAAAGGAGTTACAAGTGCATCAAAGCACAAGAAAAAAAACGAGTAAATAGCTCGGCCGAACTGCTCCAGTCAGCTTCAGTTAACAATGATGCTTCGGCATCCGACCAAAGGATCAGGCGACCAGCCAGCTTGCCCTGATAGATGGCAAGGCCGGCTTCCCATGGGTCCTCTGGATGAATTAAGAGATCAAAAAGAGGCACAGACCCGTGGATGCAGATGCTGAGGAAGCTTCCCCCTGGTGGAATGCTGGGCTGCGGGCCGCTGCCCGATTGAGAGAGATAGGGGACCATCAGCCCCACACTGCTCTCAACTCTCTCTTCACATGGCGGAAGATTCCCCACACGGAGGGGCTAAGCATCCAGCCAGAGGGAGAAGGAAAAGTCCGTGCATGCTATGGGGGTACATGTGCACTTCCTACCCTACGACCCCCGTAGCAAACCACAAAGGACACACAGGAAGTGCATATGTGTGTTCTCCATGTGATCTCTGCGGACCTCCTGTGCGCTCTCCATATGATCTCCGAAGCTCCTCCCTTGAGGGTGAGTTGCTCTCAGCGGCTCCTTCGTCACCCCGACTATCCGTAGGAAGGTGGCTTACAAAAGGAAAACTCAATCCCTCCACTCTCAGCTTCAAGGACGCAGACATCATAAAACTTTCACAACTCACAGAGGAGAAAATTTTGAGGATGGCCTAGCACGGCCCTTCCTCCCCCTTTTATAGGCAAAATGGACCAGGAGCAGCTGTTAAAGCAGTAAGCCTCGAGGTTCGAAATGCCCAATCCACGCTGCCACATGGCCTCCCAAGATGAAAATAGCGCCTTCGATGCGCCAAACGCGTTGTTTAGCCCATGACGTACGCCAGAAGATTTCTCTGATCCCGGATCATAGGTCTTAAATGCATAAAATCGCCCGCTAATCTTAGGATACGGGCAGACCTGAAAATCACCCGGTGAAAATGACACCCCCAATGGCAAACAAGCGCTTGCGTCGTACGTCGAAACGACCCGCCTTGGAAAAGGTTGACGTAATTAGTGTCCTGGAAAGTGCTGAGGCAACCTTTTGTAGGTTGTAGGGCCGTATCATCCATTTCAAAAAAGAGGGTCGACTCGCTTGGAAAAGACAAGGCACTAATAGAATAATAAAAGGGCGCAGAAGCCAAGTACTCCTCAGTGAGGACATCTCGATATCCTTCGCTTCGGCCCAACTGCCCGTTATGGCTCAACATAAACCGAGATATTGCATTGTGCTTCCGCTCAAGGCCAAAACTGCCTCCATATTTCGGGATAAACCGAAGTATCCCTTTCCGTTCAGCATGACTGCACGTGATCTTGTACTTCCGTAGTCTAAAGTAACCACTTTTGTCTCAATGATAATGGGACACGATATAAGCCCGACCTATACCCAGAATGCGGAAGCATCGGTTAAGGTCGGAGTGCACGTCCTATGAATATAAGCCCCGACCTATACCCAGAATGCATAAGCATCGGTTAAGGTAGAGTGCACGTCCTAGAATATAAGCCCCGGCTAAGACCGGAGTGTGTCTTTTGTCAAAAATCTCGACAAAGACCGAGCGATATGCAACGTCCCAACTGAATCTATGAGCCCCGCTTACCTCGGTCAAACAAGGATGCTGTGTTGGAGGTTTCCCGGGAGAATGTTTTGTTCCGTAAGACTCGGACGATAAAGGAAAACACTTTAGAAATGGCAAACAAACAAAAAAGTTCCAATAAACCTTTCTTCGTTCATTACAAGAGGGGAAAAACAAAGAAAAAATACATTAGCCCTCACAGGGCTTGCTACCTTCTCCTAACGCTGCTGAACTCTCCCCACGCCGCGGAGCCAAATCAGCCAATTGCTGTCGAAGAGATGCCACCTGCCGCTCAGCCTACTGTTGGCTTGGCGAAGGAGCTCGATCTCTCTGGTCGAGAGAGCCATGTGTTGCTCAGCCAGTCTGGACTTGCTCGCGGTCCACAAGTAGTGACGCCAGAACCTCCCCGTCCAGTTATCGTGGTAGCCTAGGCGAGGCGCCCCAAAGCTGCCAGCAACGCCACTTGGCATCCCATTTGACCTCCCTCCATTCTCGGAAGCCATCCTGTTACTGTAAGCTTGGACAGGCCAGTAGGAGATCGGTAGAGGAATTGTTAACAATGGCGTACCATCCACCGATATTTAAATTACCTCGGGCGAACATCCCGATCACCCGAACCATCAGTTCCAATGCCACCACCATAAAGTCTTGCCACGCGTCACCGCTTCCATGGCCGTGTGCGGGAAGCAAGGAATCACTCCCCCTTTTCGAAAAGGATAAATAAATGACGGCGCGTTGGTAAATATCCTTCTTCTTGGGACCAAACTCCCTTCGAAAGGTGCGTCCGCCTCTTCGCCTTGCGCAGGCCGAGTTACCCAACTTCGGCTCTAACCAGGATACCTCTGCAATCCTTGGCCATCACCTGCTGAACTATCTTATTCTCGGCCTAAGCCGAGCTATCACGCCACTTGGATTCATCAGAACTATCTTATCTCTCGGCCTAAGCCGAGTTATCACATCACTCAGCCCCAGCCGAGCTATCCCTATACCTCGGCCTTGACCGAGACATTCATCTAAATCCGAACTAAATCGACCAAACGCGAACAAGTCATAACTTGTTCATAGTCGAAAGGAAATCTGCAATAAAAAGATTGACTAAAAAGGCAAGCAAATAGGGGCCAGGGCCCGTTCATTGAAAATCAGATCAAACTACATGTCTAAAAAAGGCAAAATACACAAATAACTCTCAAGGGTAGGAGCTGGATCAGTTCCCAGTACCCTCAACAACGCTCGGGGAAGCCTGGCTCGCTTCGCCCACTTCAAAGGTTGTCTTTTCCTCGGTAACGGATTTGAGGCATCCTTCAGGGACCGCGGCCTCACCAGCATCCAGAATAGCGTCGAGGTCGACATCCGGAGCATCATCGTATTCATCATCTTTAGCTCCTGGGGTACAAGCCTTAGAGGTTTCAACATCCAAGAAGGAGAGGTCCCACTGGATGCTCTTGGATATTTTACTTCGAACGTCCTCCACCCCAAGCTGGAAGGCATCAGCACAATTTACATCTTGCTCGCCCCTGAGCAGAGCGAGCCACATCTCGGCTTCAACAGCTTGATTTCGAAGTGAAGCGACCTGCCCCTCTGTTTCAGCAGTTTGACTCCGCAGCAAGCCAATCTGCTCCTCGGTCTCAGCACCCACCTTTCGAGCTCTGAGCTCCTCTCTCGGTGGATGCCAATTCCTCTTGCAGGGTCCGCATATGGCCCCGATTCTCCAGCTCCGCCTTCTTTGTCTGCAAAAACAAATTTAGCCAGTACCACAATGAGCTAGCAAGGGAAGCCAAAAAGGGGTAGTACCATACCTCTCCTCCTGCCGGGATAACTTTTGGGTCAACTCCTTGACCTCGTCAAAAGCCCTCAATTTATCGGCCTTAACCCGTTCGATCCTGCCCTTGAGATCGCTGATCTTCGACTGCCTACTGTCAGCTTCTCCCCAGGCATGAGAGAGTTCGCTATCGAGCTGAGTTAACCTTTCCTGGTACCATTTGATCCTGTCATCCCTGTCACTATACCGCGGTTGAGCTGCCATACCTTCTCCTCCAACTCGCCAAGCATCTTGTTCAGGCGATTTCTCTCCTCGACGGCTTCTCTCCTCTGCCTGCCTAGGCTCTCATTAAACTGTTTCTTGACAGTCTCCATTTCTTCAGCATGCTTAGACTTGATCTGCGATAACTCCAGGCATGGGTCATCATACCTCGCCAGGAGCCCTCGTAGCTCTTTAACTTCGAGCTTCAGCTTGGACGCTCATCTAGGGCGGCCTGATGCAGCACCCTCATCTTTGCCAAATTCTCGTTGGCGGTACCAGAGCTTGTTCAAATGCATTAGACGCCTCCGCCCGCGATCGAAGCTCGGCTGACTCTCCTGGCCTGGGCGCTGGCCCCTGTCGCCAGATTCAAGCACCAGCATAACGCCCTGGTGATCAAGGCACTCTGCAAAATGAAGCACAAGTGAAAAGAGAGCGATCAAGCTAACCAGAAAGCATTCACTACTCGCGAATAATGACTCACCCGGAGATGTAGGACCTGGCTAGCCCCATGAGGGTAGAATTGTTGATCTCGGAGAGAAGATGGGCTTCCGTCGCCAAACCCCGCTGGCCAAATGCGGCATCAACCAGGTCTAGGTCTGCGAACTCATTTGCCGAGGGACCTGCGCCTGGGTATAGTGCTGACCTCATTAGGGCAGCAAACGCCGCCTCGATGGCCGATTCCGAGCTACCGAGCTGACCGTCGCCATCCGAAGGATCGGTCCGAATGACCTCCGACTGAGAAACCTTTCCCTCTTGGCCTAGCTCAGCAGAATGCTAACCTGGGAAGCCTCGGATAACTCGGCCAGCCCAGGCGCCAGTTTACTCGAAACATTGGTGGAAGAAGCTTCGGCAGCAAGACCTTTACCTTGCTCTCTCCCCTTGTCGAGCTCCTTCCCTTGATCATGGGTACCTGCTCCCCCCACAGGCTCCGCCAATGCCTCGGTCTATTCACCAATCTCCCCAACCACTCCAGGAGGAAGTTCTCCGGCCGTAGGCTCCTCTTGAGCCTCCACTACAGCCGGCCCTACGTCGTCGCCCCTAAATCCCTCCTGTCCTCCTGCCAAAACCAGAGGCATTTCCTCGCTCGAAGGAGGGCCCTCAGAGGCACCAACCTCCGCCGTGTCACCCATTGGCTCACCTTCAAAAGAAGAGGCTCCCAGACAAGCCGACGGAGTTTCATCCGGGCTGTCTACTATTTCCACCATTAGAGGACAGGGGACCTCAGCAGTCCTCTCTGTATCCTCCTTGCTTTCAGCACCTCCGCTGCGACTGCTTCAACCTCTGGCAAGCGTCTTCGGAAAAACGAGCCCTTCTCGGGCTTGCGTTTCTTCCCTCCGCTGCTCTTCCTCGGGCACTTGCTAAACCCTTTCTTGATACGGCCCGATAGTTCAGATTTCTTGGCTGCGAGAACAGAGAGCAGGCGGTTAGACGAGACATACTCGCTTGAACGAAATCAATAAAAGGAAAAAACTTACTATGCGGGTCAAGGAGGCTAAGCCCGGTGGCGAAAAGAGCCTCCTCCGACAGTAAATTATTGGCCAAAATGTCCTACCATCGCGAAGGACCTCCAAGTCCTCCTTCTCCTGCTCAGATAGAGTCGGATGTGCTTTCACATCTCGAACAAAGTTTTCCCATCCTCGGGAAAATCGGAGCCGATGTTCCCATTGGCAATAAAAAACCTAACCTTCCACTCCTTTATAGACGATGGCTTATCTGTTATCGTCTTGAAAGACCTCCGTGGTCCAATGTAAGGCCACTCTGATTTCCTTACAGGCATTAGATAATAACAGGCATAAAAGAGAGGAAGAGTCATCGTTACCTGAACTCGGCTGTACATTGTGATAAACCCGATGACGCTGCGCCAACTATTGGGAGCCACCATCGTCGGGAAATATTATAGAATCTCATGATTTCCTTCACCAAGGGGTGAAGGGGAAATCGAAGACCCGCCTTCAGACTGTCTTCATAAAGAAAGACCCTGCACTCCAGATCTTGCGAAACCCTATGATCGGTTCTGGCAACGTCAAATGATATCCGAGGGAATGTCATACTTTTGGCGTATTCTCCCCAAATCCTCGGCGGCAATCTTCGAAACCATATCATCGGGGCTCATCATCCTACTGGCCGAGAGAAGCACCGAGCGAAACTACAGAGAAGCAGAGAGCAAGATTCTTCAAAGAAGAACGACAGAGCGCTATGAACAGGGACGGCGCCGTTTGACTTTGCTTTCCCTCAAAGAAACCGCCTTAAGAGAAAGATAGGGCATCCCAACCAAGACGCCCGGAACCGCCATTGCGGACGCCGTAAAAACCAGGATTTGCTATGTGGCAATTCCCCAACTACTATCTCAAAGGAGCCTTATGTGATGTGCCCTGCAAAGGCACATCTCAAAGGCACGGTGGCCGCGCAGCATTAAATAAGGCATCATTGCGCAGGCTGTCAAACCCGGATCCCTCCGTTCAAGTCATGCCACCTGAAATTATACTCCCTACGCCCAAACTTACATTTCGAACTAGGGAGTGGGGGGCATGTGTTGAGGGGTAAAATCATCGTGTGTCAATAATTTTGCACATGGCTAGGGCTAGCCTTGATTCCTGTCCATTATGCGATGCCCGCCCGAGATGAGTCAGCCTCGATAAGTTGGGGCGCCTTAGCCCCTCACCGAACCAAGGACTCCCAAGACGCGAATCACCTCTCTCGGCCCTAGCCAAGCTATATCCTCTCGGCCCCAGCCGAGCATATCATCTCTCAGCCCCAACCGAGCTATATCATCTCTCTCGGCCCTAGCCGAGCTATATCTTCTCTCGGCCCCAGCCGAGCTATATCTTCTCTCGGCCCAGCGAGCTATATCATCTCTCTCGGCCCCAGCCGAGCTACATCTCTCTCGGCCTAGCCGAGCTATATCTTCTCTCTCAGCCCCGGCCGAGCTATATCTTCTCTCCCCGGTCGAGCTATATCGTCTCTTGGCCCCAGCCGAGCTATGTCTCTATCCATCTTTCGGCCCCTCT